>JOMC01000032.1:0-50786 GCA_000812125.1 Aspergillus ustus | reverse complement strand
AAAAAAAAAAAAAAAAGAGCTCGAACCTGGCTGATCATCCAGATTCCAGGTACACCGACAAGTACGGAGTAGCTCAGCCCCTTAAGAAAACGAAAGAGGAGTGCGCAGAGGCTTGTCAACATTTCACCCCCATGATGGTGGGACTGTGTCTGCCAAGCCTCTGAAGAATGGGAGCTGGTATGGAGTCACACAAGTTGGCAGAGGTATCGGTACGATGCTCTGAAGAAAATTTTGGTTCAAACACGGACAAAATATTCTCTCAATCAGAGTGTCTCATCGAGGTCCTTCAGCATCTTGATGCCAGCAGAGCAAACATTTCTTGATGTTGCGTGTGGCGTTCGAGATTGATTATTGGGAGGAAACTTGAACCTTCAATCGGTCGGGACTCTTGGCGTCAGACTAGCTCAGTAGCGCGCCCTATCAGCGGCTCTAATCTGAGCATGAAATCATCAGCATGCACTGCACTGGCAGTGATGCTCAACGCTGTCATGTTGGTTGCCAGCAGAGGCCAGGTTCATCCCACTGCTGAGGACTCCCTTCGCGATGGCACCTCAATCGTTTCGCTTCTCATCATCCTCAGTGCTAAATCAGCGACTAGTCCTTCATCGACCCGCGTTTCCATTTGAGCGCCAACCCATTGTTTCCAAGTTCCTCACCAGCGGTAGGTTCCACTTTCCAACTCCAACCGTATCGCGCGCGACTTACCCTGGGTGGGAGTCTTATCCTGCGTCATCTATTTCCATCTC
Organism: Aspergillus ustus; assembly: GCA_000812125.1. Classification (NCBI taxonomy): domain Eukaryota; kingdom Fungi; phylum Ascomycota; class Eurotiomycetes; order Eurotiales; family Aspergillaceae; genus Aspergillus; species Aspergillus ustus. The sequence continues at coordinate 50,040 of JOMC01000032.1, read as the reverse complement.
TCATTCTCCCGTTGTCTTTCTGACTTCATCCTCTCTAGGGTCATACCACACAGTTCCCGTCGTCGATGGCCCTTTTTACAGCGCCCCGATCATTTCAAAGTTCCCAGTTCCTGGCAGCGCGCCAGTTTGTTGCCCAATCTCCGGAAGGCCTGAACACCGGCATACTGCAAAATGTCGCCAGTCACAACAGCCACCCTCCCTTCTTGCAACTTGTGCTTCTCGTTTTTGAAGCAGTTCTTGAGGTAGTCTGTGTCAGTCTTCCCGGCTACATCGCTGCCAAGGTGGGCATGTTCGATGCCGATGCGCAGAAATTTGTCGCCAATCTGAACGTCACTCTGTTTACCCCATGCTTGAGTATGTCACACATCCATTGCGCGAGGGATTTTCTAACTGGGAATCACTTGAACAGTCTTCATAAAGCTTGGTTCGCAATTGACAGCGGAAAAACTCACCGATCTCGCCATCATTCCCGCCATTTTTATTGTTCAGACAGCAGTTTCATATTTCTGCGCTTTCGTTGTCTCACGATGTTTTCGATTTAAGAAACGGCCATCCAACTTTGTAGCGGCCATGGCAGTAGGTTTCTTCACTTGCTATATATTTGATGAATTGCTAACCCTTTCTTTACTTCTAGGTGTTTGGTAACTCGAATTCACTTCCTATCTCGCTTGTCGTATCTCTTTCGCAAACCCTGCGTGGTCTTCATTGGGACCGAATCCCCAACGACAATGATGATGAAGTTGCAGCTCGTGGAATACTATACTTGTTGATTTTTCAGCAGCTGGGCCAACTTGTCCGTTGGAGTTGGGGATATCGTGTCCTCCTCGCACCTCGTGAACAATATCTAGAGGAAGGAACAAATGAAGGAGGGGAAGGAGGAGAAGGGTCTCAAATTGCGCGAGGCCAGGACCGGTACACTGACAACCCCGCGCAAGTGGATCCGGATGAGCCCTTGATAAGGACAAGGAGCTCCTCCAATGGTTCTATTGAACGTTCGAACACCTCAAATGATGACTCTGAAGAGTTCCATTCTGGGGAAGCGACGCCAGTCAATGCGCGCACTTATTCGTACACCAAATTGCTACACCCAGAGCATGAGCCGGATTTGGATCGATCGCCATTGCTTGGACCGCCGCCCAGTGGGCCGTTTCTTCCTCGCCAAGATTCTAGAGGCGACATCTTGCGCTTTCCAAATGTGGAAATCAACCAACAACAAGACTCCTCTAAGAAAGGGCCTGTGGCGCGTTCTCGGGCTGTCGCTGGCCGCCTTCGGACCCGAATTGCAAATGGTTGGGTGAAAGGAACGAATGCTGTGTACAGCCGGCTCCCACCAACTGCCCAGACGGTGCTATCAAAATGTTCAAACCTGACTGGAAGGTTCTTTGGTGGCCTCTGGGATTTCATGAATCCCCCTCTATGGGCAATGTTGGTTGCTATCATAGTTGCGTCTGTACCGTCCTTACAGCATCTTTTCTTTGACGAAGGCACCTTTGTGCAGAATTCTGTAACACGCGCGATAAATCAGAACGGCCAGGTTGCAGTCCCACTGATCCTTGTGGTTCTCGGAGCAAACCTGGAACGCAACACCATACCTCAGGAGGCACTTGAGGATATGGAAGATGCTGGGGAAGAGAAAAGGCTGATCATCGCGTCATTGGTGGCCCGTATGTTTCTGCCAACTGTGATTATGGCGCCACTTCTTGCGTTGCTTGCCAAATACGTCCCAGTTAGCATTGTCGACGATCCGATCTTCATCATCGTCTGCTTCCTGCTTACAGGAGCTCCCTCGGCTCTACAACTGGCGCAGATTTGCCAAATTAATAATGTTTATGTCGGTGCCATGTCAAAGCTATTGTTCCAAAGCTATGTTGTTTGGTGAGTCTATGTTCATACCGACTGCGAAGACAAGTTGCTGACTATTGTAGGATTCTCCCATCGACCCTCATTCTCGTGATGTGCGCCCTTGAAGTCGTTGAGTGGGCTGCTGCTTGAAGTAGTCATGGTGATAATCAATGTATTATTGTTAATGATCATCGTTATCGCAATGGCGTTTGGTATTTCGGGAACGGTTGGGATGGCCTTGCTACCGGGGCTACCGGTTACCTTCCAGGACTTGTACTAGTATTGGGTCTCATTTTCAACTATGAATAACGAAGAATATATCAAACGTGTGGGAATTAAAAAAAAAAACAAACCTCAGAAGCTAAAAAAGCTCGACTCCGGCGCGACTCGAACACGCGACCTCTGGTGCCGGAAACCAACAGTCTACCACTGACCTACGGAGCCAATTTTGAGCAAAAAAGAGCCAGATTTACCTATACAAGCCAGTAACAAACAAGGCAATCCCCACTTTGGCTATTGCAGGCTCTCTTCAAGTTTATATCAGAGCGCATAGCATGGGAAGTGCATACTTGCTAATTAGTGGGCGCGATTCTGGGGGAATAAGAGAACATTGAAAGGGGGGATCCAACGGCGTCAATTTCGGTATGTGTAGTACTCCGTACCAGCAGTAGTATAGAAGCTGGATGCATAATGGACTGTGCCTCAGGCCAAAATCACGCCATAGTTTCCCCTCTTTTCTTTCTCCAGGGTTGATATGACACTTGCACTTGAGACATCCAAATAATGCCAACTTCAACCCTCATAACAACAGCCATTGCCTCACTGAATTCGTGTATCGACTATTGCCATAAGCGACCCCAATGCCCTTTGCAACACTGAACCAGATAATGAAGTGCAGTAGCACGTGTGTCCCTTACAACCGCACTGGGCGTACTGTTTCGAATTCGTTGACTACAAGAACGTCCAAACTCCAACAATTTTGCTGGTAGAGCGTTGCGGGGAAGGGATCCATGGATGAAGGCGGATGGATACTGAATAGTAACCCCAACTAATCAACTCTCGCGGATGTTGTTCTAAGCTTCAGCGTAGTTCCAACTACCTGATCTCGCCCCCATGCGACTTTTGAGTGTCTCGATCTTGCATCCAGTACGGAGTACCCCAGCTGTGCTGTACCTGCTTTCGTGATCCATTCTGGACTGGTGGGACTTTTCCAACAGCTTGATAAGCCTTACCCCAACCATGAAGCCTATCATTGTGCGTCTCAGCCGCTCGCATGAGCGGCGACAGGCCCGGCGATCCTACTACGAGTCTTTAAGGCTTAGGCTCTCTTTGTCTCCTGACATGAGAGGCTCGGGACCAGGGCCTGCAACATGACAGAGTTCTTATCGCAACCACATACTGGCTACTGTCCTGGTTGGTCCAGAAAATGGATTATCTGACAACTCGAACTTGAAGCACGCTACCTCAATCCTTGAGTTGCGCATCACAATTGGTGTTGCATGTGCTAAGATGAAGACTTTTTTTGATCCCACGCTTGGGCAAAGGCTTTGCGGGATTTCATTGTTGACCGTGAGGTCACCTGCGACCTGATAAGCGAATTTTGTCGCCACCCGCTTTTGTTTCCAGACACTTTTGTTGTCAAGTCGATGGCTCTGTCGTCGCGATCTCGCAGTTTTATACGACCTGTACAAGCAGCAGACACTCGAGTTGTATATCACAAGCTTCCCGCAGCACCAGCACTTCGAGTTTCAGCACTTCGAGTTGTTCTAGGTTCGCCCTGAGTCTGGTTCCTTGGACTCCACCCTGTTCCGACCGCTGGTCTTGCCCATCCACACATTCTGTTGGTCCGCTATTCCTACCCCCACCGCGGTACCCCCGACTTGCTCTCTTTTCTTTTCTCTTCTAATCCTACTTAAACGTTGTCCTTTCCATCTCCTGCACTTTGCTTTGTCGTCCCAGTCCTGTTGAGTCGTCGCCGCTGAAGGGCTCAAGGTCGCATCCACGACCATTGCAATCTGTACGCCGATAACCTTCGCCGATAGGAGCATCTGCAACGTGACCAGCTTCCCCCTCTGGATATCCCTTAGCCTGGACCGGATTGTGCCCATTGTTGGTTCCAAAAGCGTCTGGGGATGCCGTCTTTCACTGACCAGACCACAGACTCCGGCCCTGACCATGAAGGTAGGTGTCCTGTCCTGTCTTGTCTTGTTTATGCTGTTGTGCCTGAGATTTTTCTCCCCTTTCGATTTCTTGGCTGTGGTGGTCCAATAGTAGTCGTAGTTCCCTCCGAGGCTCTGCACGGGGTAGTCTTATGATCTCATCACCCAAGGTTTCCAAAAGTTCCTCCAAAAAAATTCCCTGCGCAACCTTTACGTTTTACCCTTACCACAACCCAATGGCATATACTCAAGTGAATCCATGGATTCTGACAAGTCTATAAAAGGCCCCTATACAGGTCTCGAGACTAGTCTGACGATCTCCCCTTCCCCGAAACCCCGTCAGGACCCCCCAACTCCCTCTGATGGAAACACAACCGCTAGACCGCGTCGCGTTTCTACCAGCAGGGTAGCAGTTCGGCAACCTTTGTATCATCCGCCATCGTTGAACTCTCTAAGCAGCCAGACGTCCGCCGCGAACGAAACGGTGACAAGAGAGGACATTGACCGGTGGCTGAAGCAGGGAGAGGAGGAATCGCGACACAACCTCTTCAGTCAGGTGTATGAATGGCTCTCGCGCGAAAAGTCGAAACGCAAGAATTTGCGCAAGTCGCAGAAATCGCACGGTTCGATAAGGGGAGCTGGAAACACTGGCGGTGAGAACGAAGAAGACGACCGAGGCGATGGCGCTCAGTTGACCAAAACCGCGTCGCAGACTTCAGACTCTGCGCTCGCCCTTGATGGCCTGGAAAAAATCCTATTACAATTCGCTTCTCGATATGACAGTCGGGCGAACTCTACGTGCTCCTCCCGTCGCTCTCACCGCCGCCGTCCGCATCTTAAGGGGTTGCGAAGAGGTTCTGCGTCCGAGTCCGACTACGACATTGAGCCGGCGACCCCAAGCGTTGATGCGATTTTGGACAACACAAAAACCCTGTCATACACTGGTGGGAGCGCGGAAAGCGAGAATGGCGATACAGCGAGCATTAGGAAGGCCAAGGATAGAGAAGCCTGGGTGGTCTTCAAAAGCGAAATTCTCCGCTTGGCGCACACACTGCAGCTCAAGGGTTGGCGAAAGCTTCCGATGGATCTCGCGGCCGAGATCGATGTTGAGAGGCTAAGCGGCGCTCTCACGAATGCCGTCTACAAAGTCATTCCTCCGCAGAATATGCCTCCCCCCAGGGCGGAGGATGGATCGTATACACTGGTGCCTAGAAGACCTCCGCCGTAAGTTATCGTCTCCCCTTTTCAGTAGTTCGGATTGATTCCTAACCCGCCCTCAGGAAACTTCTATTGCGCATATACGGACCTCAGGTGGATCATCTCATCGATCGGGAGAAGGAGCTCCAGATCCTCCGGCGGCTAGGGAGGAAGAACATTGGTCCCAAGGTCCTGGGAACCTTCAACAACGGCCGATTCGAGGAGTATCTCGATGCTCGCCCACTCACACCGAAGGAGCTGCGCGACCCGTCGACCATGAAGCAGATTGCAAAACGTATGCGCGAGCTGCACGATGGCGTGGACCTAGAGGAGGAGGAGAGGGAAGGCGGCCCCAAGGTCTTTCACAACTGGGACAAGTGGGTTGACCGTTGTGAGCGAGTGATCAGCTGGCTAGACAAGGAGATCAAGTCTCCGCAAAATGAGAGTAAAGCAGCGTCCGAACCCTGGCGTGGACGTGGATATGTCTGCGGTGTCCCCTGGCCCCAATTCCGCAAGGCTGTCGAGGATTACCGAAAGTGGTTGGTTATGAGCAGTGGCGGCACAGACGAGATCAAACATCAGCTTGTGTTTGGCCATAACGACGTAGGTTATTTTCGAGACTCGCATGCGAGCTGTAGCTTTATCAGGCCCTTTGCTGACCCCGCGCTTGTAGACACAATACGGGAACCTACTTCGTATGGAGCCTAGCCAGCAATCTCCTCTCCTTCTTCCGGAGAATGAGCATAAACAACTGGTGGTTATCGACTTTGAGTATGCCTCTGCAAATACTCCTGGGTTGGAGTTCGCCAACCACTTTGTGAGTATACCGACGAATGGGAAGATGTGGGCAACAACTAACACTTTCAGACTGAATGGTGCTACAACTATCACGATGCCGAACAGCCCTGGGCGTGCAACCCGCGCATCTACCCAACGCCAGATCAACAGCACCAGTTCATCATCGCGTACCTCACGCACCGACCGGGTCTCGGCGGTCGAGCTTCACCTTCAATTACACCACTCATGCGTCCCCTCTCCACGAGCATCCCCTCAATGGTACCCCTAGACCTGAACTCGAGTCCCATCTTAGGTCCGCAACGCCATCTCGACATCGAGCGCGCTCACATGGACAGCCTTGAGGCGGAGACGCAGTTCCTCATGCGCCAGACGCGACTCTGGCGCGTCCTCAACTCCGCCCAGTGGGTAGCATGGGGAATTGTGCAGGCCAAGATTCCTGAAGTGGAAGACGATGATGAGGCAAAGACACCCACTGCGGGGACAACGCCAGTAGACAGCGACGTCGACGAGGCCGACGAATTCGACTACCTCGCCTACGCACAGGACAGGGCAATGTTTTTTTGGGCGGATCTGGTTTCTTTGGGCTTTGTCCAGAAGGACCAGCTTCCGCCGCTGTTGGCTGAGCAGGTTTCGGCAAGTATTATCGACTACTAAACTTCTTGCTTAGGGCAGGGGCAGGGGTTTCTGTATCTTCCCCCCCCCCCCCCCCCAATTTCTTTTTTCCTTTTTTTTCCCTTCCACCGTATCATATCTTCTATGCTTGTCCTGTTTCTTCTTTCGTTTCTTCTTGACCATCATTATGTTGCGATACCAGAGGCGCCATGAATGATTCATGATGACCATGATGTACCTACTGTACTCGTTAGAATGGAAATATTGAGAGAGTCATTTGATTTTTTCGCAGGGGTGTCTGGATTGACAGAGCAGGCCAATAGTTGCAATGTATGTAGACCGAACCATATCCTGATGTACGTTGAATAGGCTGTAGCATCTGCATGGCGGCGCAACGGGACGGGTTGACGCGATACGTGGACAGGGACTGCATCTGACACTACACTGATATCTATTTTGGCAGTGCCGGCTAGTTGTGGGTTCTTTCTCTTCTTCTTGACAACGGAGGCATGGATATACAGACAGAGCGCGTACCCATCGAAGTGCTGCTATCGGAAAGCTTAGGTTAGCGGAAGAGAGAAAGATGCCACTCATCGTAAAGGATGCAGTCTTGGGTTGCACGGGTTGTCGACCTGAACAGGAGGGGATGAGGCCAAGCGCTCAGAACGCCCGTCAACAAGGCAGATCTCAAGGCTGACGCCGGCACCGGGAACAGTCATTGACGGAGTCATCCTCGCATCAATGCCGATGCCAAGCAAGCTTGCTGCTCGTGTTGCTTCAGAGTGAGGCCGTTTCCTTGATCTACAGTAGGTTTGAGTTCTCCATACGGAGTTTATTATGTTGGCTATAGATAGTACCTCTGTACCTACCTACGCAGGTGGCTTCCCGAAATGAACGATACTAGTGAGCATGGACAAAGAGTTTCGTCAACTCGCGTCGATGCCATACGAGACTCCTTCATCAAAAAGGAAAGTGCAAACCACCCCAGCGCCGTGGCGGGGTCGTTCTTTTCACGAGGATGCTGCTGGTCCAACAGGGTCTGCACCCGGCAGTCGTAGCTGTGATGGTGCGGCGTGTAGGTGCCCGACTGATCGTTCTTTCTAATTTTGGAGTATTGTTGATACCGACAAGCATTGGTGGGATTGGGGGAAGAGATACTTCGAGGGAACGTCACGGTGCAGTGGAATTGAAGTTTGCCGAGGACGGACCTCGAGTGGGTTCCCCCCATCAAAGGCTCGTTTAGCACCAGGGTTGGGTTTGAATATACAGACTGCAGCCGTGGCTGAATCATGGGCCCCTGATCTTCAACTTCGCCGGAAATTAAAGATATGATCAAGATTTAGCCGCAACACGGTGGTCAGATGGAGAGAGACTCGAGTTTCGATACTAACTCTGTTAGCGCGTTCAGTGTTTGGTAGTAACTATACGGAGGAGATCGTGAGCGAACCGGGATACTCGCAGAATAAGCCCACATTTGGGAGCTTTGACGATGGGGAAACGAGCTTGGGGCAATGAATTATCGTCTAGCTCGGCGCCAGGGCTCAAGACTTGGCCCAAATTGGGTAGGTCAGTTGTCTAGAGTTCCTGGCTTCAAGGAGTACAGGTTGTTTCATTGATTGACAGGTTCAACCTGTTATTTTTGTCTCATTCTCCAGGGAATTCTCAAGGGCCTTGGTTGCGTTAGACTGGGCAAGGTGCCACTGCTAGGTCAACGCCCAAGGCATATATATTATAGGGCCGTCGGGGACGGAGAACGGACGGGGAAGATGGGTTGAAAACTTTTGCATGGCCAATACAACATTGGACATCATTTGGAACCATTAATTGGAGGATGAAAATAGAATAATTGAGGGTCGAAGTGCCGCGAGATGAAGGGTTAAGGAAGACCTGTTCCCATGGTGGTTGGAGCGCGAGGGATGGTATGTGGGCCAAGAGGACGATTCACCGACTGCAAAACAGAATACCTGTCGAGTGATAGGATGGACTGCAAGAAAGGTGGCGTAAGTCACGGTCAGAAAGAAGAGGCTGTGGCCCACTCAAGCTTGCTTAAGCGATCTTAATTTCACTATATCAGACGGCAACTTTGGGTCAACGCCAGGCCAAGTTGAAGAGAGCGAGATGGGATGCGTTATTCTTAGAAACAAGCAAAAAAAACCAGCGAACGAGGTGATTTGGGTGCGGATATGAGATCCTAGTCTGCGTCTCTAGGCTTGAGCAAGGGATGGGCCTTGGGAAAGCTCCGACATTGTCAAACAGCAACTTCTTGAAGTTGAATTTGAAAGTGTGCGGCGAGTGGGGGATCCTCATACAAAACGATGGCTTTACGCCCTCATTGGACAGCAATGACTGCTGCAACAGAAGTTTGAAGCAGGTGCAACCGTGCAGGAAGGTGCCAGGAATAGAAACAACTGGTCATCATCTCAGAAATGGGAGAGCTCCCCCTTGGAGAAAGTACTCCGTACTTGCGTCCCTTACAGCACACTGGCGGACATTCCAAGGCGAAACCCACATGGTCGCAGGCAACATGGTGTAACGGCATCTCATCTGGATTTCCGACTGAAGAAGCGCGCTTATCAATCGCGGGCCAGTAATATCGCAGGCTCGTTTTGCGAGAGACAGCGGGATGGGGCACCAAGAAATCCATCCGATTTCGCACAGAGAATCGAGGGAAAATAAAGTTGCAACTGACCCAAACAATGTGAGAGTTGACAGTCCCCAAACAGCGGTGATCATCCACCAGTCTAACTAGATTAGGATTCATCTCGCGAGATGGAAACTAATTCCTGACCCACGCTCTTAGGTACATGAGGTAAGGCGCTAGGAGAATAGGGTGCCCTTCCATTGGCAAATCGACCCTCGATCGCTCTCGATGGAACCCAGCTTTGTGACTGGCCGACAGTGATCGCATGGCGGAGACCCTGTCTATTGGCCCGAACGGTCGGAATCGTCCGCCGGGCTTAAAAGCGGTTAGTGTGAGGTTACTCTAGACCCGGCCTGATGAATGCTTTCCTTCAAAGAACCTGGAGCTGGAGGCTGGAGCTGTCTTTTTGAGAAGACATATCCGTCTCCTCCGTTGTCAAGAAGAGTAAGAATAATAATAATAATAATGTGATCAACAGAGTGCGTTTCCGCCGACTTTAACCCGACGGACATGAGTCCCTCCGACCCCGATCGGATGCAATAAATCTGATGGGCAGGGATTTCACCAGGTCACATGGGTTCTTTGTCCCTCGCGGGATTTCCCCCTCCCTCTCCTTTGATTTCTCGTCGCGATCTGACCCCCGGAAAACGTGGCAGAATTTCTGCTGTGCGACTATATGCACGGAGCGCAGCAGGCAGCTCTTCTTCTTTCAATCGAGGCGGCAATTCCCAGCGAGATGACTGTCTTGATGAATCCTCGCCATCAGCATTCAAATATCAAAAAAAAATGCTCGTCTTGCTCATTCCGAAAATGCCAAGACCATCAACCTCCACTAACCGGACCAAGCAACGCTTCGCTCAATCGTGAATAATTGTATGTTGCTGGACGGAGTACTCCGTACGTGCTTCATGATCGATCTCGGGCTCTCTCTCTCGGATCGGCCTGTTTCGACGACTTGAGCAGGGCTCGAAACGAGAAAGACAGCGCAGAGACGAGTGCAATTATTCGTCAAGATGCGCCAGTCGTGGTGATTTCCTTTTAGTTCATTCTAGCCAAGTCCAATCCTTGGTCGTCAATAATATAATGGTGGCATGGATGATGGTGGGTTGCTGCAGGAGCACCATGCTGTTGGGTGTATTATTTTCTTTTTCCCCTCCCGCCTGCCACGCTGCCCCTAATTTACCTGTCCACAACGTCGCCAAGCAGACCTGACCTCAACTTCCTTTTCCGATTATCTTTAGCGAGCCTGACATGGATTAGGTTAGTCAGATGTTTCACAATCGCATCTTGCAGTTCGGTGACTGTGACAGGTGCGACTCTCAACAATCGACAGACCGCATTTTCATCCTGCTGAGTCTTCGACCATCCCCGCGGTTGAACGGTGAACCTAGGTGTGAACTCGCAGCTCTCTGCCTGAACGACACTCACTGGCCCGCTGGCAGAAGAGTCCGCGGAGGAGTGCAGCCCTTGCAAAACTGTCCAACCTGCATGCATTCCACTTTCCATGTGGACCAACCGCCATGTACATAGGGCTCTTTGAGCCCCGCCTCATCTGGCTCATCCCTCAGCCGCAAAAAGCATCGCGAGGGCAAGTGACCAGTGACACGTTACCACTATCTGCTTGCTTGGCTGATGGCTCGCTCCCCTGGCGATTATTGACTCAACTGTCAGTGCAAACCATGACGAGAGAAAAAATAGTACCACGCTAAGCGTCTTAGCGGATTGTGCCAATCCAATCTGAATGGGAGCCCAAGTCTAACTAAACCTAATCGGGTCTGCGCCATGACATGCCAAGCCTGGGTATATTTATTATTAGGTACGTGCTCGACACCAATTAGGTCATGGCTTGTCTGGCTTGCCCAGCCAACATGAGATGCGAGCACCTCAAGGCTCAGTCGTAGGAGTAGTGGCAGAGCTGCAGCTTTGTTTCAGGGCCAGACTGGAATCTATACTCTGTCCTGGAACTAACAATGCCAATCAGTGTGTGCATGTGAATCATGTATTCTCATGACTGGATGCTTGAGCTCCTCTTTTCTCTGTCGAAAAAGATACTTCTACCTCCCGTGGGACTTCTCCGCAGATCCGGATAGAAACGGTGCCTGGATTGTGCAGCAAATAAATGCGCCATTATTCTGTTGACTTTGGAAAGGGACAGCATCTTCGACTCGTCGAGTGTGAGTGGGGTATCTAGAAGGAGGATAATCTTCAGCGCGAGAGGCTACCCTAGTGCACATTAGCCTTTAAGGTTGTTACAGGGCCATGAGGAGCTCCATGGTGACGCCTTAGTGCCGTTTCCATTGTTCCGAAAGTCACAACTCTTCTTCTTCTCCTTCTGTATTTCTGGTACTGTATTCCGTATTTAATGGTGGCTTCCTCCAACGCCCCGGGCACCCAGTCTGCCTTGCAAGGCAGTCTCGAAAGCACGATAACAACCTGATTCCCTCAAGACCTGCGGGGATTAATCGCTCGCTTTATGCGTCAACATTTACATTGTCTCACAAGACGTCCTGTCAGAAGCTTCCTCGCTCTGGGTCGATCTTTCCCAGAAATCCTTGGTCGTCGAACTAGCGATCATCTGACGAAAAGGGCAAGATCTTGGTTTATCGGCGACTCTCGCGGGCTTAAATCGTGGAATAGGAGGATTGACAGGGTCTAGCTCATTTCTGGTGATGCGTCAAGCCGCCCAAGCGCTCTCGGGACATCCGAATCTGGTAACTTAGACGTTAGGTGACAAAGCTGACACTGAAAAGGCGACGCCTTTTCAGAGATAATGACGCCCCAGGCAGACATTCATGGCAAGGCAGAACGAGGTTAACATCTTTAAAGCAGAGACACGGAGAATCAGCCTATTGTTAAGAACGTGCAAAGATGCGATTGGGAGCCTGCGCGGAAACGCCTTGGACCGCTCGCCCGACCAGGTTCCGATGAACCAGAGATTGAAAAGGCGCCGTTGGGCTTGGTATGGAGACCGGCGAGGTCTCCCCACCCTCCGGCTTCGCTTTGTTGCTTTTTCTCTTGAAGATTTGCGTAACTGTCTGCCACTGCGATTCGTCGATGTGCTAATTTCCGTTTCCGTCATGGAAGAAAGAGTCGCTTCTCCCCGCCGGTGGTTGTGCTTAAGTTTAGCCATCTCTGGTTGAGGCTTTCCCTTGCCCGTGGACCCTGGAGCGGGAAAAGACAGAGACAGGGCAAAATGGGATGGATCTCATGGACCAACTCATTGGATCGATGGATCCTGCCGTCTTTAGTTAGACTCTGAGGTTTAGTTGGAGAACAGCACTCCGTGGGAGACTCTGGACCCAGAGTTTGATTTCCAGACCAACCGATGATTGTCGCTGCTCCTTCTTGACTGAGTGTCGCTGTCATACCTCGCTTACACAAGAGGACTGTACTTACTTTTTCTGCGTGGCAGCGCACAAGTCGAGTGGAAAGGGGTTGAACCATGAAACTCAGGGACTGGCAAGGGGGCTGAAAAGAAGAACGTCCCACCCGGTTGGGAACGCGGAAACGAGATAACGTTATGTGACAGGGCCATGTCAATCATTAATAATGGGAACAACTCCTTGGTGGGTGTCTGGAGTGGCACTAATTAGTGCTATTTAAGTCGCAGAGACTGGGAAAATAATTCCCAAATAATAATCTGGGGTGGAAGAGGCTCAAAATCCTCATCCTCCTTGACCACGTTCCTGCTGCACTAAAACACGAACGAATTGCCGGTTGAGCCTGTTCAATATCAGTGTTCAAGATGCCAACTCTTCAATGCTGAAAACGCTTTCTAAATCTCTTTAGAGAGTCATTCTCCCAGCGAGGCGAGGCAGCTCTTCCATGGACGACCAGCCAGATCAAGCTACTCCCGCATTTCTCGGGCTCGTTCTCGTTGACGCCTGGATCTGGGTCGCTGTCAACTCTCCGTCGCGGATTCGGAGTCGCAGTTAAGAGATCAGCTTCTGACTGGGCGTTTCTGTGGCGTCTCCCCATTTCTTCTCCAAGGTCTCCCGAGATTCGACGAGCTGCTAGGTTGCTTTTTCCCCTTCTTCCAGGATGATTTCATCAAAGTGATTCTCGCTATCATTCCTCTTTTATCGATTTTTATTTTTATTTTTGGGGGATTAATTACTTTTTGGGATTTTCAGATTATTCCCCCTCCACTCCAGCCAGACTAAACCAGCCCAGGCCAAACACCCCAGGCCCCTAACTCGAATAACCTTTTAATTATTTTAATTATTTTCCTTCTGCGGACCGTTTTTCATGGCTTCAATACTTTATAATTTAGCAGCGCCCTCCACTTCCTCGAATACTCTTGTCTGCTCCTCTGGTTCCTATAAAAATAACTGCTGGCTGCCGTTTTCTCGTATTCCCACGTGCATTCCTCACCACCACTTGCTTCATCTTGACGATTCCTCCGTGTTGCAAATCTGCGGCTCGTGTGTTATTTTTGGAGCCTGCATTCCAGGCCTCGGGATTCTTGCGCAGGTTGATCATTTTGATATTGTGTTAAATATCTCTTCGACCTCCCCGGATCTTGTCCTCTTGCCCTAACTTTCAGCGCCTCTTCGTCACTCTGTTTGAGCCTCTTCAGCTTTACTTGGGTAGTTGGCTTCTATCCTGTCCTCTCCTTCCTCTTTACATATCTCAACAATGGCTGGTCCTGGTGGCGGTCCTCCTCGCAGAAGCCATACCAAGTCCCGCTTCGGCTGCAGAACTTGCAAAAGGCGCCATATTCGCTGCGATGAAACCTTTCCCCAATGGTATGCCTTCCCCAAAGCTGTCTCTCGGTAACTAGCTAACTAGATCAGCCGCAACTGCACCAAACACAACTGCCGTTGCGACTACATGGACGTTGCTACCGTCCATGACGAGTCGACCTCGATTCGCAATGTGCCCGACCTCCTCATGTCGGCAGAGATCGAGATGGAGATCAAGAACTGGCACCTCACTGGATTACCTCCATTCCCCGAACTGATGCACTTCCCGCGTAACTGTTGGAGCAAGCTATCACGGACTGACCTTCGTCTCATCCACCACATCATCGGTCTATCCATCGATCTTCACCGACGTGGGCTCAGCAACTGCACCATCTGGGCCCAGAAGATGCCTCTGTAAGCTCTATATGCTGTGTGCTTCAGGATGTATTGTAAGCTAATAGTATTTTACAGGTTCCTCTCCATTGCCATTTCTCATGACTTTGTCATGAGCTCGATCTTGACTCTATCTGCGGCGCACCTTGCTTGGATTACCCGGAACCAGGAAACCAAACAGTTGGCATTCCACCACCGGGGCACGGCCATTCAAGGTTTGCAGAAGGCGATTGGCGCTTTTTCCAAAGAGAATAGTGATGGTGTTCTGGCGGCCTCGATTCTGCTGTCTTGGCAGGACAGTGAATGGCCAAGCTGGGCATCTCTTCAGCAAGGAGTGACATCTGTGCTGGACTCTATGCCACAGATGTGGAAGCAGGAGTCCGAGCTAGCGCTCTTCTTGGACAACCAACGATATCTCACAAACGCAAACTCTCCAGTCATTTCTGGCTACCGGTTTCAGGATGAAGATCTCGCCAACCTTGACCACACAATCATGACCCTACAAACCGTACAGAAGCGAGTGACCCATAACCATGAGCATTACCGTCGACTTGGAGAATTGCTCGAATTTGTACGGCAGTTTCAGCGCGACATCCTTTCCCTTACCGCAGAGCAGGCCTTTGAACGTGTTCAACCGCTTCGACAGTGGCTGTTCTGGCTCCCTCCTGCAATGCTGCGAGGTGGCGATGGCGACACTGGCGCCCTGGCTATCTTGGCGCAGTTTTTCGCCGTTGGAGTTGCTTTGGATACTCTCTTCCCAGACCTCGGGGGTGCCTATCTAGGTCCCTTGTCCGTGGGGCCCATTGACGAGATTTACCGAACGATCTACTCCCGAAACGCCGCAACCCCTTACAACCCCGACGTACAACTCGCCATGTCACTCATGGATCTCCCTCGTCATTTGGCCTCCAAATATCGGGCTCGCGTGCAGTGGTCCCCTCGGACATCAGTGGACTACTACTCGACGTCACCCCCAAGTCCCTTCCAAACCATCCAAGATTACCGCCTAGCATCATCGTCTTCACCTTCTTCAACATCCGCTCCTTATACGCCATACACGCCACCTCTCCACTCTCCCCCGGCGGTGACGATTGCAAGCTCGCCATTTGAAGTTCCAGCGTCATACGTGACAGCCCCAGGCTCTGCGAGCCTCTACCCCTCTCCTCGACTCCTCTCAGATACCCGCGATGAACCGTCTGATTGCAATCCGGCATCGCTTCAACATTCTCCGACATACCCACCATCATACCTGGAAGATATAGTGTGTGGGCCAGTTTCTCGGGTCGATGGGGGTTTGGGATTGCATCCCTTGGACCTCTACGATGACCCGCCTTCAGTGGTTGGCGACTACGGGACCCCGGAGTCGTGGAGCATCTGCACCTAACTCTACTCTTTTCTTTCGTTTCTTATCTTACAAAAGGCATTCAGGTTGACCTTTGAATTGCATTGGCTTTACGGCGATAGATGCCAGGGATTGATTCTCTTGATGTGATATTGAACTGACATATGTGTATCATCTTCTTCCCATGAAATGGGCCCTTTTTTACCTTCTTTCATTCTGAAACTACTTCTCTGCATATGAATTGGAATTGGCAGAAAACAACCACAACAGGAACAGCGGGAAACTCTGGAAAGCAAACATGAATGTGCGCGAATATACCCTTCTCGATTTTGGCGCTTGGAAATGCGGAACGACTAGCATAGCTATCTACTATCTGTCTATGAACTCTCAAACTCTTGAATTCAACAAACCACCTCCACTTTCGTCCTTGACTCATTTCGCTTCCACCAAGTCAAATTTCCAACAACATCCATCAAAACCTTGAAGTTATAAATAGACGATGCCATCCAGGCGGATCGACACGAGCAGGCGTCCCATAATTGGCCCTGAAACGAGCTTAAATCGATCGCGGAGGGATAAATACGAGCGAGCCTCCACATTCCACACCCACACATGGCATGGCATGTGTGGTGGACACCAGAAAAGTAAAAGACCCTGTTTTCTCGGGTGCCTGCCAGGCTGCCGGGCCGTAGGCTGCACAGAGGATACGGGAGTAGATACCTAAGCTAGGTAGTCTATAACTACGACATACACTGCGAAGCAAGAAGGGCGACGCTGATCGTCGGTTCATCACGAAGGATGGAACGAGCGAACGATAAACTTATGCACACTAAGTGGACTGCGAGAAACGCGACGTGAGTGATAATTATAGAAAAAGTAGAGAAAGGCCGATACCAGCCGCTCTTCGAGACTCGAGTCTTCCCAGGGATCAGCGCGATAATGGTCCTGCATCCTTGTTCTCGGGTCTTCCTGATTATTTTGTTTCACCGCGCACCGTCAGATCTCTGCAGAGGATCGCGGATTGAGCCTTGCGCCCTTTCGGTGACGAAAGAGAGGAGCCTGGAGGCGAGTCCAATCATTCGAGCGTGACTCACTGTCTGTGACTCAAAAGAGAAAGTCGGACACGGCGCGGTGAACTCCGTTGTCACCTCTTTGAGGGTTTGCTTGGTAATTCAATTTCTGGTCCTCGGTTCGGATGATGAGATGATCAGTGCAAGGACCAGGACCAAGATTCTTGGGGAGAACCAAGGCTGTGGTGGTGGACCTATGAAGGTTGTTCTTGATTAGGAAGGCTCGTATTCGGTATCTGCCGCTATGCCTTATTTAGAACATCTTGGTGCTAATTGTGGTTTGACAGATGTTAGGTTAGCCTAGGCAAGGGCTCAGTCATGGACTCACGGGCAAGCTTCCTGATCTGTTTGACTGGTTTGCTGGTTTTGCATGTTTTGTGCCTAGGACAAACAAAACAAATTCTCATCTCCGACTCCGTCATCGTTCTGGTGCTTCTTGAAACTGGTAGCTTGTGTTTGTAACAGACAGCTCCTTGTTATTGCACTGAAAATGGCTGACGCTGGTGGCTGGAGTACCATTGAATCTGACGAGGTATGCTACATATTGCGCTTCATGATGTCGTCGTCAAGGAACCAGAAACTAACGTTACAAGGGTGTCTTCACCTCTCTCGTTGAGAACCTCGGTGTTCAAGGAATCCAGTTCGAAGAACTGATATCGCTCGACCCAGATACGATCCGCTCCCTTGGGTACAACTCTACCTTTCTCATACAACCACACTCAAGACTAAACCCTCGTATAGAACAGTATACGGCGTCATTTTCCTCTTCAAATACCTCCGCCCCCAAGCCACCTCTACCACATCTCAACCCCAAGACGGCACACAAACCGACCCCTCAGCCCTCCCCGCCTCCTTCTTCTTCGCAAACCAAACAATCCAAAACGCCTGCGGCACACAAGCAATCCTCTCCGTCCTGCTAAACCACGACTCCGCAACCCCGGAAAACAACAACACGCCCATCACGCTCGGCCCCGAACTCTCCTCCTTCAAGGACTTCACAACGGGCTTCCCCTCAGACCTCCGCGGCGAAGCTCTTTCAAACTCCGAAGCCATCCGCACAGCACACAATGCATTTGCGCGCGCAAGCCCCTTTGTGGACGAAACAAGCCGTCCCCAGCATGAGGACGAGGAAGGCGATGTATATCACTTCATCGCGTACACGCCCATAAACGGGGTTTTGTACGAGTTGGATGGATTGCAGGCGAATCCGATCTCGCATGGGCCATGTGATGCGGGGTCGTTCCCGGGGAAGGTGATTGAGGTGCTGCAAAGGAGGATTGCGCGGTACCCCGAGACGGAGACGAGATTTAATCTTATGGCCGTTGTGAAGGATCTGAGGGTGAGGGCGCAGGAGCTGGGTGATGTTGAGACGTTGAGGGTGGAGGAGAGGAAGAGAGCTGGGTGGGCGTGGGAGAATTCATTGAGAAGGTCGAATTTTGTCGGGTTTATTGGGGAGGTGCTCAAGGGGGTTACTGCGATGAAGGAGAATGAGGGTGGGATTGCTGTTGACGAGTGGGTGAAGAAGGCTGAGGGGCAGACGGCGAGAAGGTTGAGGCGTTAGCCTTTAACTAATCTTTCTCGAGAAACCTTCTATTCTTCTCGTCTCCTTCTGAGCGCTGAGAGGTCAACGGTGATCTTATGAAATATAGATGTATCATATCCACGTCTGCATCTGCAGCGACAATGATGAATACCAGGCAAAGAAAAAGACTTCTAACAACCAACTGAGAAGAATAGAAGACGGCGCAATGCAATAAAAAAATAGTACCCATGCCGTTGCAAGGAATCTACCTAATATGCTACCTAGTCTATCTAACGGACCTAGCTGGTATACAAACAAATAATATAAGAAATGGGAAATAAGGAAAGTCATCATCATGAGCCGGCCATTACGCATCTCTCATCAAAGCCCAGCAAATTCCATTGGCACCTCCTTTCCAGGTTTCCACCTCTTCCTCCTTCAAGTGGTATGTCGATCCACTTCAGCATGTGCCATATGCACCCGAACCAGACCGCAATAACATTAATCAATAAAATAAGGTACTGAAAAAAATCAAACGGGGAAAATGAAGACTTGCAACGTGCGAAGAAGTCAAATCAAGGATGAAAATGAAGGAAAAAATGGAAGGAAATTTTATACGCCTTTCGCCATTAACCCACAGGAAATGCTGCACATATGAGAATCTAGATCTGGTATACAGAACGAAGCTTCTGAGCAACAGGCGGCGGAAGCTGTGACATGAAGGAATCGAAACCGGGTATCATATTTTTGTAGCCTTGTAAGACCTGTCGAAGAATTAGTATTGCAATCAAACGGGTGGGAGACAGCATCGTGGTAGGGGGAACAAACCTGCTGAAATGAGTTTTGGATATCGTGGTACTCTTCTTGGTGGAGGGACTTGGTTGGGAACGAGGCAATTGCCTGGAAGTAGTCTCCGAGAGAAGCCTCCATAGCCGCTGGGTTCTTCATTACCACCTGGTTGAACCCGAGGAATGCGGATGCTTTTTCCCGCGTGAAGTCAATTCCGTTCATTGACTTGAGGAAGACGCCGGCGTACTCTGCCAAGCGCGGCGCAAGCTCACCAGAGCAGCAGATGCCGAGCCGACCCAGGGCCATGGCGGCGTTCTCGTTCACCGAGTCGATAATCTCCTCGTTGTTGATAATGGCCAGCAAGCCGTGGTACAGCTTCTCTGCGTACCCGGAAAGCGCGGCCTTTTCGTTCACAGCAATCTCACCAGCGGACCAGCACGCATTGTTAAGCACGCTAAATGTGGTGTGGCGATCGTCATCCCGGATCTGGTCCAGATCCAGCTGTTTGATAAGGATTGGTATGATGCTGTTGATAAACGGCTCCAGCTGAGGGAAGATGTTGATCGCGCAATCACCCAAAAGGGCATAGGATGATTGCCGTACCTCGTAGTTGGGGTCCTCCATGCAGAAGCAAAGCAGGTCGAAGAACCGTGGCTGGGAGGTAGCCACAAGCTCACCACTCTTGCGCGGGTCGATTGCCTGGATAATTGCGCTCAGCAGGTCCAGGCTAGTCACCAAAAAGTCCTTGTCAGGCTCGTCCACAGCCTGGTTGTTGACCGAGGCCACATATTCCTGCAGGTTCTCATAGATGATTTTGGTACACCGCTGGAAAAGCGGCGGAGCAAACTGAGCGAAAGCATCTCCATACCCCGCGGCCACATAGCCGAGACACTCCAGCAAAGGAAACAATTCCCGAGACTGGTCTGACACCTTGTTGTATCGGTCGATAAGAGCGGGCATGAGAATATCGACTAAATGAGGCTTCGCCAGCTCGTCCATGACGCACTCTGCCAGGGTTTGTACACAGTCGTAAAGGATGTACATGTTTCGGTCCTTGTACTTTCCAAAGCACAGCACGAATTGTCGTAGAATGGGTTCACAGTACGGAATCAAATTTGCATCCGACTTCTCTTCAAGGCTGGCGAACGCAGATGCGGCTGCCTCTTGGACCTTCTTGTTGTTATCGAGCATTCGATGCAAAATGCCCTCCATCATGGGCTCAAAAAAGTTAGCACGCTCGGCTGGCTCGGCAATGTGAGAAGCCCATTCAGAGTAACGGCCGAGACACCAGCAGGTAATCTGCCGAACCACAGGCTGGCTGTCGTTCAAGAGTGAAATGAGGTATGGAACAAGTTCAGGCAGATGGGGAGTAACCGCCTTCATACATCCGTCTGCAACTGCACCGAGGGTAAGAACAGCTGCCTCACGCTGCACCCACTGCTCGTGACGAAGAGTCTCCTTCAGGTACGGCAGGATGATCTCAAAGATGGGTTCGTGGTACACGTTCGAGAAGACGTCTAGCGCAGCGGCAGAGCACTTCCGCAGTGTCCACTCATCTTCCGGATCGTCCCCAAACTCGGAGTCCTCAATCTCGCCCTCACTCAAATCGCCGTCGTCCACTTCCGGCTGTGGCGCATTACCGTTCTGCTGGTTGGCAGTCTTAGAGGTATCTAGCCGGCCGGCTTTTGACCTCGCAAACTGCGGTTTCAGGTCTTCCTCACGGTCTTCTAAGTCGGCATCGTCGCCCTCACCTGCTAACCGGATAGCTTCCTCCTCTTCGTACACCATGCTCTGCAGCAACACAGGAACAACCTTCGGCATGTGAGGAGCCAGAGCCTGTTGAAGTGCCGCCTGCTCACCTGCGACCAGCCAGAACTCGGCTGCGTCCAGGTTCAGCTCCGGGTCTATCTGGCTCTGTTGTTGCATGATGATATAATTGACCAGCCCATCCATGTGCGGAATGAGTTTATCCGGAGCGAAGTCCACAAGCTGGGCAAATGCCTGGCACACCGTACGTTGGACATCTGAGGACGGGTCGCCGGCAAGTTGGAACAGATGCGACAAGAACAAGTCCATAGAACCAATTAGAGCCTTAGGTTCATGAGGGAGGAAAATGAGGAGAGACTTCAGTGCATGCTCCCGAATCCGGGGACTTTCACTGGAGCTAAATGTCAATAGCTTCGGAATAATCACATCCAGGGGACACTGCCCGCCGTATTCCCGCTCGAGGATCCTGCGGTTGTCCTCGCAAACCTTGTGCAGAGCAGACATGGCGGCTTCCCGAGTCGAGCCAGCGACATCTCCGGACGAGTTTTCCACAAGCGACAATAGCTCATGCAGCACCTCAGGCCACGCCAGCAACCCTGCCACTGAGATTAACTCAGTTATGACGCTACCGGCCGAGTTCCGCAGCTGCGGGTTTCCGTCACGAAGTCCGATAAGTGTAGCCGATCGGATATAGACAAGAGATTCCTGAGGTATGGTGTTGTATGCAACATGGATCTTCACTTTCAGGTTCATGGCCGCGGCGACTCGGACAAAGCTGTATTCCTCCTGCTCCATGCTCAAGTGCGAGGGTTTTTGCGGAGTGCAGAACAAGTATGTAATATAGTTGACATAATCCGGGGATGATGTTGCTTGTTCCAGCATCTATCGAGGCGGATGGCGACGCTCACGTCAGTCATACATTCTACCAGCGAAATTTTCCAGACGAGGCGCAACAGGAGAGAACGAAAGTCACGATCGCAAACAAATAAACCTTGGAAAAAGAGGTCTCCAGAAATACATAGCAAATATAGTGCGGAGAAGCGGAGGGAATAAAAAACTAATACGAATGCGCAACGTACCTGTTCAGCCTGCTTCTGAGCAGCGCCGTTGCGAGGATTCAAAGAATCCCTAAGGCAGTAGGCCAGCTGCCCCAGTGGCTCCTCCTGAGGTTGCCACTCCATTGCAAAAAATATACGAAAAGAGAAGGATCCCGCGGGTCACAATTGAATCCCAGGAGTGGGAAAAGGTAGAAAATAAAGAGGGGAAAAAGGAGGGGGAAGAGCTCGCAAGATATGGGAGAAGTGGTGGTGGACGGTCGTTCAATTGTGTAGGCCCAGAAACCCCGCCGACCTCGTTGAGTGGGCACTGGCTCCAACCCTTTCCCCAGAACCAACTTGTCGATTATATTACCGCTCTGCCCAGCGACCTTGGATAGACGAGGAAGAGATATAATCCTAGAATGGTAGAATATGAACTGATAATGAAACGGAAGCACCTCCCCTCCAGTTAGCTGGAGTGGTGAAAACGCAGGGCTCAGTCCACTAACAACTTGTACGAAAGAAAGTTTCAAAATGAGGAAATGGTTACCACGGCCAAAAATACAGAGCAGGTCAGCCAACACACTTTGGGGGGGCAACAAGGCTGCTCGGAGGTGACATTCACTCTTTTGAGTTTCAAATAAGATCATGCCAATAGTTAACTTAATTTTATTTGTAACAAATGGTCCTCTTCGCTTCCACCGCTACTATAACAAGCCTAGTTACTATCCAGGTTTTTTTAACTACAGCTTTCAAGCTAACAGTACAACACAGTACCGTAACAAACGCAGACTGGGCAATGCTCATTGATATATTACTACCTAGTGCCACTAGACAAGTCTTAATATGCACCTGCTTCCCAAGACCGATAAGCGTATATACATGCCATGTGAATGGGGTGTATGCATCTCGAAGTATATATCTCGTAAAGGTCGAGGTCAAGCCCAGACCATCTTCTTTATATCGTGCACCAAATGCTCCAAGTACCCTGTGCGCTTCCGCGCATCAGCCAACGATATAATCTCACTTGACTCAACGACAGAAGGGCGAGGCTCAGCCGACTCTGTCTGTGTCGTCTCACCCGCCCTCATCGCCCGCTCAATCTCTTCGCAGATATTACGCACCCAGTCGGACTCACTCACGGTGACACTCTTTCGGCGCTGCGTCTGCGTCACGGAATTTGACAGCGGAAGGGCCTTGAACGCCATAATGCGCGTTTTAGGCTTTGACGGCCCCGTGAACCATGAAGTCACGCCTCCCCCTTGATTGTCTAGCGCTTTCGGGTCGACTTCGCTCTGGAGAGAGCGTGTGTTGACTCGGAGGGCATTATTGTCACCCTCGCGGAATTCTACTACTAGTCCGATGTTATTCTGTTCGTCGGATTGAGCTTCTGTCAGCGTTGATGTGATATATGTACCGTACTTGATCCGGGCGATTGAGCGCAGGTCAATTCGCTCAAAGGAGAGTACTTTGTCGATGTTCCAATCGAACCGGCAGCTGTAGACCGCGGCGTCGGTGAGTAGTAACACGGATTCTTCGAAAGGTAGCGTCCTGACGGTGTTTGGCTGTTTCGGAGTGAGCATGGTCCAACCGCCCAGAAACTCCTCGGACTGATCGCTGATTACAATGCGACAACTTGTGTCGATGGCATTCTGCCTTAATTTGTGCACTGAGATCCCAGGGTCTGCAGTCTGCAGCTCCGTTGCGAATTCCGAGAATACTTGGGTCGAGACATTGCCGAGGAGGTAGTCAATACAAGCCTGCGAGAAGTAGTCGTTGACAATGTTATTGTAGTACCGAGACAGTGTTAAGCCAAAGTCATTCAATGCTCCGCGGTAGTCTCGTTTTCTAGTCCTGGTATAGTCGCCTTTCAGGGCTGCTGTGGACGAGTACTGCTTGGAAATGGCGTCTCCGTTATCCGCCCACAGTATATTGAACCATCGCGTGGAGGAGTCTCCGCCGAGGTCGATATCGATACCTTCCTCCTTCAACTCACGTTCTAGAGCCCATTGCCCAAAAGCACACTGTGCGACGCCGGTGCGGTCTAGACAA
Source organism: Aspergillus ustus (assembly GCA_000812125.1). Lineage (NCBI taxonomy): Eukaryota > Fungi > Ascomycota > Eurotiomycetes > Eurotiales > Aspergillaceae > Aspergillus > Aspergillus ustus. Next base: position 26,134 of record JOMC01000032.1, on the reverse strand, counting down.
TCCATGCAATTTGTACGCACGATGCCCGTTTGATTCTGTAGCGTGGTGCCATTATTCACAATGGTATCCTTGAACTCACCCAAGGTTGTCGCTAGCCGGTCGACTAGTCGGTTGACATTCTCGAATTTCATCCCACGGCACTCGTTGTGAAAGTCAAACCACTCGAAGCCGAGTGGCACTCCATCAATACCGCCAGACTCGTTCAGTCTCTCTGCGTACTTCTCGTACTGTTCCCCAAGCTTAATTTCCGGCGCGTGCTTATCGACGAGAGACACGGATTGAATCTTCCCATAGCGCCGGCTAAAGTTGCGAAAGTGCCGCTCAAAGGCGAATTGGTTCATCTCGATTGAACGGTGGAGAACAGGCACTGGCTTGAAGGAATACGGGGATTGTGAAAAGTATAATGGGATGGAACCGCGGAACTGGAGGTATGAGTAGATGTTGTGGGAAGGGTCCCAATCTGGAACCGAAAGAATCTGCTCCGTTTCGACAGTGTTGGCGGAGTTGCCATCATCATCGACCCCACGTCGCAGATACCGTAGCCCTGGACGCTTGACTGATCGCCTTGAGATCAGGGTGAGGAGGAAGTCTCGCTTCTCGCCAGTATTTTGCGCGTCCTGAGAATCTTGTTTCTCACCAAGAATACAAGATTCACCGAGTTGTGATTTGAAAGAGCCAGATGCTGTTTTTGTCGCCACTGTGAATTCGCTCTGGCCGACGAAGCCCTGAATTAATGGTAGGACGAGATGGTGTGCATCTGCCGCCACAAAAGGAACCATAAGATTCTTGTTCCAGAAAAACTAGGGACAGCCATTAGCTTTGAGAGAATACCCAGAGCGGGGAGATCTGCGCACCAGTTCATCTGCAATCTTATGCAGTGGCAAATGCCCGTTTGGTGCTGTGGGTTGCGCACTAACAGGTCTGGTAAGGTCATAGTCGTATGAGAAAAAGAAGTTGCGCGAGGAGAATATTAACTTTGTATACCGTAGGAGCTTAGGTAGAAGCTCCGTCGGTTTGGTTGTTGTCGGCGGCTCTATCTCCTCCTTCGGCGGCACGCCATCATTTGCTGCTGCGGCAGACTCGTCCTCATTAGCAGCAGATGCAGAACGAGCTGCAACATTATTATCACCTTCCTTCATTTCCGCCAGCGGTATATCCGCCGTGTCCGTATTCAACTCTACAGTTCCGAGCCCTGGTAACCCCATCGCCTTCCGCGACAGCCAGTTTGCGGCAAAGCGTCCAAAACGGGGCCTCTTCCCCATCACAGTCTCGGTAACATTGCTGCTGATACTGTCTGTTCTGGTATGAGGCTTTTCACGGACCGGCGATGTCGGCGCGGTACTGACGTCCGCCTCTCCATCTTCCGTTTCTGTATCGGATACGTCTGTAGCTTCCGAAGTTGCGTCGGTATCGTCGCTATCCTCGCCTTGGAGAATACTCTCTTTTGCTTGGTTAATCACACGCCTAGCATCAGCATGAGACGAGGTTGGGATAACGGCGACATTTGCGATAATATAGATCGGTTTGCCCTGGATCTGAGCCACTTGTTGGCGTTGGGTGATTGCAATGAGGAACGAATACGATGCAACTGATAAAAGGCCTACAATTGAGCGCGAGGAGGAATCAGAATTGCTATCCCAAAAACAAGGCCACATCAGACATGATAGCTACTTACCAACAAGGCCATATGTCTCCAAGCTGGCAAGATCTTCCCTCTCACTCAGATCAGATGCGGGGCCTGAAACAGACGAAATGCGATTCGTTTTGTAGTCGATGCGGATCGACGAGAATTCATTATTCGTGTTATAACGCAGTCCGTTCCCCGTTGATTGCAGGATCAGTCCGTCGACTGCTGCAAAGATGGCTACCTTTCGAAGCAAACTAGGCATTGTCTCGATATGCCAGTCGGGCCTTTAGTACGCTTGTAAATTTCGCTAAGGTGGGGAATGCCGTGTACAATCGTCCAGGCAGAACACACAAAGCGCCAGGTCTGTCAGTGGCTCAACCAGTACTGCAGTGGATTCAGCTGTGTTATCATATACATGTTCATGTTGAGTCAATAGGTGATGCGGCGACAAACAGAGGAATCTTGATCTGATGCCGAGTCATGGGTTCACATGAGGCCGCGTTGTGTCATGCTCCCCACTCGACCGCTGATCCTGCGCAGGAAGCCCAACGGCGAAGAGTTCTGTTTCTCTGCTTGTAGTACCTACACTGTACGAAGACTACAATGGTGGATCACGGGAGTCTAGAGTAAGCAATTCATATATTGCGTTGACACGGTCGCTAATTTTTATTGGATTTGCCAGAGCGCAACTTTATACCTTGGGAACCATCCACTTATGACGTAATTTCAGAGCAAAGAAAATGCTTCGAATTTATCTCAAAATTGACATCGACGCAGAGGTATATACATTTCAAATCCAGATGACAAGCACGAACGCCTGCGTTTTTGCCCAATCAATGATAAAAAGTCATACCGAAAAGCATCACCGCAGTTCCGATTAGTCGGCGTGATTTGGCCGCTGCTCTGAATTTGGCCGTGCGGTTTCTTCCATTCCTGGAAGAATATAAAAGTACATTGTGCCCAACCGGAGTGATACCGGTTGGGCTGGACAGTAGAAGTAGAGGGCATGGATCGCGGTGGGGGTTCTAGACTTGTAGAACAGTAGGAAACTAAAAAAGGAAATGGCGTAACAACTGTCGTAAATAGAGCTAGCACAGCCAGCGGGACAGCTGCGCAAATCGTGTCATACTATTGATCGTCATGTTTTTTCCGTGTACGTTCTTCGCTCCTTTTGAATGTAGGTCCAGGTCCCCCGTCGCTCTCCTCGGTCAATTCCGACAATCCGAAATTCTGGTTTTCGATGTCATATGAGCGAATGAGGCCTTCGCGGTCGCCGTTTCCGTTTAGGAAGGCAATGCTAGAAGAGCTTCGACGGTGTGGATCGGTGCTTCGGCGAGCCTGCATTGAGCGGCGTGTTTGGAAGCCTGCAATGCCATCTGTTGGCACTCCCTCGTCATCGAATTTGGAGTTCAGCGCACGTCCGTCCGGGTCGTGCCGGGAGATGTTCAGAAGATATACACCGGAGAAAATGATAAGGAAGCCACAAAGTAACGAAATGGTATTGACAGCATCACTCGTGTTGAATCCCTTGAACAAGATAAAGGAAGCACAGAGGGTAGCAGTCGTGAATGTGACATAGTACAGTGGGTTGACACTATCAAGATTGTTAGCGAAAATGGCGTTGTTGAGGAGATTCTACTCACATCGAGGTTGAGAACTCGTTCAGGGCTTTGTTGAAGTAATTCATCTGCGTGAGGATGCAGAAAACCGTGACAATCAGGAAAACATATGTAGAGGCGTGTGTGAATTGGTTGTTCCCACCCAATGTGAGCTTGAGGGCAATTCCGAAAGCCTTAACAGACATAACTGAAACGGAGCCAACGGTCGAGCAGATTGAAATAAAAATCAATGGGTTCTTCTTTCCATAAACTGGGGCGACTCGGTAAATCATGACGGTTGAGAATATCGCGACGGCGAGACAGTAGACCAAGAAACCTATCGGAAAAATTTCAGGATTAGAGTAAATCAACAGAAATCCATTTGTTTTGAGAACGTACCAGGCTGAAGCGCATAGTGCAAAATCTCGTCAATCCTCTCCACTGGCTTGTCTGGGGGCGCATGGAGAACGATGACAACTGAGCCAAGTAGACACATAGCGCAACCCAATTTACCCAAAACACCCAGTCTCTCTTTCAGGAAATAGGAACCTAGGACCGCACTTTCACGTTGTCAGTAAATCAACGAGATCTTGTATTAAGAACTAGCTCTCATACCCGATCAAGACACTCAGTGCACCCAAAGGCGTGACTAATATAGCGGGCGCAAAAGCATAGGCGGCGAAATTGGCAGCTTCTCCAATGGCCACTGTAACGGTGTCAGTCCCTCTCCATTGTTGTGTTGGGGTTGAATTGCGTACAGATACTGACTCCCGCCCACCACGTAGGACTCTTCAGATATGAGAACCCTTCTCCTTCAAATCCATGTCGCTCAGAAGCATGATTCAAGCCCTAGTATCAATAAGTGGCCGTTCTGTATGCTGGTTGGATAGGCGGAGGGAATGGAGGGCATATCGGGGACGAACACACCATTTTCGTGATGACAAAGCTTGTGCCTAGGTCTGGTTAGGGTGATGCAGAACACAGTCGAAGTAATGAGTTCGTACCTATAGCCATTGTGGAAAGAATGGCCAACAAAAGGCCGATATACCTATTGAGTGAACCATCCGATTAGTATGTGGTCGCCTAGCGCAGGGATCTGAGAGAGGCGATGCGATGCGATGCGTACTTGTCTGAAATCATTGTCGTCGTATACTAGGAGCTAATTGCTCCTCCTGAAATAAAGCCCCAATTCTAGTAGTAGCCGAGTAAAGAAAGAAGAATTGACGCAGAAAGTCGCGGGACAACAATGGGTCGGCTGGAAGGCTGGCGACTAGTAGCCAAAGCGTCTTGAGCTGCGCCAACCCGGAACGACCCTCTCGGAATGAGTGCGACAGGCAGATCAAAAGGGTAGCAGTGGAAACCGAAATGAATGTAGCGGCTGGAGAACCTGCAGCCTAAGAACGATAATACAGCACAGGTGGGAGAAGGCGAAGTCTGGGGGATGTTGTTTGGAAGGAGAGATCTCGAACGGGTGTCGATTCGGAGGCTGGCTGCGGCCGGCACTACTACTGCTCTCGTGCGGTGGGGTTTGCTGGGGACTGGATCTGGACGCGTAAGTGGCCGAAGCGAACGAAGGCGGCAAATCCAACTATGTCACAGACCTCAAGGTCCAAACAATGTAGAAGAATTCGCGATACAGAAAGAGAGGCGCCAGGGACAAAGAGGGACAGAAGAACGAGTAACCAAGTGCCGAATGAGAGTCTGGTGAGGCGTGGGTTTCAAAAGGTCATCTGGCAAACTCTGGAGGGTTGCACCACTAATAATAAAGCTGTTTGTCTGAGTTTCTGGATGCCTAGGCAAGTCATAATTCTTGACAAGAATAGCATGCACTTGCTACTAGTAATGTGACAATCTTCACTGACACAATACCTTTCTAAGCTAAGATCCGTATTTTTACCATGACATAAAATTAACTGCCAACAACAGGTGAAGTGTACAGAGTAAATAACTTAACATGCCTACCACACACATACTTGCCCCATGCTTGATCTCCCAGAATGAAAGGGCGACGGTGTCTTTCTCTTGAGCAGTTTGCCTTAGGCCGATTTGTTTCGCTTGGCTTCTCGACCCCTTGGAAGACCGAGTTGACCGATCGGCGTTTCAACATCAGAACCAAGAATACTGTTAGAGGTTTTGACGAGGCTGAGCAGCGACCCCATCTGCTTGTTCCGTGGTCCGATGCAGGTGCAGATTCTGGAGTTTCTAGGCCTGATCAGAAATTAGAGACGCAACGAAGCTCAATTTTTGAGACTTAAAACTGCATGTGGTTATACAATTGGAAGCAAATTACGGAGTACCATTAAACAGGAACTACTAACCCGATGCTGCATATGATTGTTTCCTCCCGCTTCTAAACTTGCACCTACCTCGCTCATAAAACTTAAGTCGATTTCGAACCTGACACCTTATGCTTCCTGCCTGCCGAAAATTGGACCACCATCTGAAAAGAAAATTTCGTATCTCACGTTGGTACGCTAAGGCTTTTCGTAGTAATGGTATCAATTCTATCAGCTAACGTATAATACAGTAGACAGGGTCGTTTCGAAATCCGAACGCTTAGTGAACCCTTCGAGGACTGACAATACAATATTGAACCGTCCGGGCCGACTCCGCGGGGCCCGCGTCCTATTTATGGCCTGCAACGCAAAGCAAAATACCTAAGACCCACAAGGCTTTTTGCCATAGCGAACCAAGACACACAGGCGAAACTCATCTGCCAAGGCCGCAACTGGACTTAAATACTCCATATACACCACCAGAACGCCGAACCATTCCCGAGGTATCATAACACCAGGGTGCAAAAAGGGGGGGGAAAGCAAGAGAAGAAAAAATGCGAACAAAAGCGGATCCGATAAAACAAATAAAGAAGGCTCCCGACGTATGATAGTCTGAGCTCATTGCAGATGTTGAGGGTACAAACCTGTAGTTGCAGGTCGAGACTGGAAAGTACTGGGTGACTAGAAATCGGAGGGATACCTAGAAGAGTACGCCTCTCGGCATTAAGAAGGTGAGTTGATAGATACGTACCTGGCTCGGGTGAATTGGCCGCAAGTGTGGACTTGTGGGTAAAACTCTCACATGAGTTTGGAACGGAACGCGAGAGACTTGCTTGATCGCCAGCATGAGTCAGAATGCTGAAAGTTGTTAGGTACCGCCTGATTGATGCGGCAAATAAGACAATTGCAGGGAAGGCGGAAGGATCTTCATGGAATGATGGGCAGAGAAAGCTTATGAAGATCGAGAACGCTTGGCTTCTGGCGTTGGGCTATCGGGCAACTCAAGTTCGTCGTCAGGATCACGAGTACGTTTAACAGAAACGAGGCTCGGGGCGGCGATTTTATCCTCCTCGAAGCCATCGTGGCCCTCTCCAAATCCTAGGTCCAGGTAGTCTTCTTCGTCAAAGGGCAGGTCGGCCGCTTCGTCTTCGTTTGCAGGTAAATTGGACGTATGCTCAGATCCTCGCTCAAGCTCCCCTGGTTCACTTGCGTCTCCGACTCGATCTAGTTCATCATCGGCCTTTGAGTCCGGTTCTTCTGCCGTACCTAGTGAGTGATCTAGCAAGTAGGGGGCTTCTTGAGGCTGTGGAGTCAAGGAACCTTCCATGAGGGGTTCCGTTTCCTTGTTGCTGCCCTGGGTCTGCGGTTTGTCCGTAAGTGCAGCCTCGTTGTCCTGCAAAGCATCATTCCCAGCGATATCCTCCGGACTTTGTTGCTCGTTGTAGTTCGATGCCAAATCCTGGTAATCTTCCCCAAGCTCCTCAGTTAACTCTCCGGCATCTTCCCCTTCAACATCCGCCTCGCTATCGGGAAGCTCAATGGCGTCTACATGCGCTCCTGCCTCTCCATGATGGGTTGTATCGTCGAGTTCTTCTACCTCATGATACTCATATTCATCTTCAATGTTCTCACCATCATATGGGTCAGTGGCCGCCTCTCCCGCTGCCGATTGCTCTTCTGCCAGATCGACTGCAGGTAGTGGTTCAACAGTGCCAGTAGACTCGGTGTTCTGCCCCTCAGAGTCATGGGCCTCATGGCGAGCCGACTCCTCGTTAACGGTGGCATTTCCTTTGCTATCCGCTTCATGGACTGTGGCACCAACACCAGGAGCTTCAACGGTTTCGGCACTTTCCGCTACTAGCTCAGCTTGTTCAGTGTTAGGCACATCCTGGTCATCCAAAGTGGGCCCTGTCTCCTGGGCTTGATCATCTTGATCATCCGGGATATCCTGGGGTTCTTCTAAAGATTGCTCCTGGGCAGTTTCCTCGAACTCGGCAGAATCACCATCCGCTTCGGGATAAACTTCCCAAGGTTGAATTTCGGACAGCCCTTTTCCTTCGCTCGCAGCTAGCAGAAGATCCGATAATTCCGCGGTAGTGGTTAGTTTTGTGCTAAGTGTAAGATACAGAGCTTCTGATGTCTCGATGCCATCATTGTGGCATAGCTGCAGATACACGTCTACAATCTGTTTCAAGGTAACCTTGCCCGTCTCGCGAGAATCCTAGCGTGTTTCAGTCAGTAAGTGATGAAATGATGTGAATGCTGGACGAATCGGCTAACCTCAGTTATTTGGATGCTTAGTGGATCAATATCCAAAACTAATACCTCACTGTCATTGATGTGGTCTTGTAGTACTTCACGGCAAGCCTCGAACAGTTTTCCGAAGGTCTCGTATGCGAGACCCTCATCTTCGAGAAAGAATGTCTCGGTAGAGTCTCCTTCTCTCGGTGGAAAGAGCGAGATCTCATTGTCTTGGTAGTAAACTTTGACTGAATGTAGAGGTGGATGCCCCGCCAATTCATGTTTTTGTTGAACTTCTTTGTCCGGCTGATCGAAGACGTCTGGAACTTCCTGTGAATGTTGTTGGGCTTCTTTCCCTTGGCCAAAGGATGTCCGGGTAAGTCCTAGGTGACTCCCCTCGTTTTCAACCTTTGGCGAGTTTTCAGCATTCTCTTGGTGAGAGTCAGCATGTGTCGTCCCCAAGTCCGGTTGTTCACCTTCAATGTGGTGAGCGACAACTTCTTCAGTAAGCTCATATGCAAGATGTCCAGCTTTCGACTCTTCATTTTGCTGTTGCTCTTCCGAATTATCGACGGCTTGCTCCAGGTGTTTCTGAGAACCAGTTTGAGCTCCATCCATATTCTCCGCTTGCGTTTCGATGGAAGAAGGCTCGACTGAATCGTTGACGCTATCCGCATTCTTGTCGTTGAACGATGGTTTCGCCGTCGAGTTCTGCGTGTCTGAATGTTCAACGGACTCCGGTAGCCCTTGTTCGTGTTCCGGAACAGGTGCATCGATATCCTCGTCGTATTCATCCTCTAACATTTCTGCCTCGAAAATCCTCCCTTCGTATTGCATTTCAAAATTCTGGTTTGTTTTGCGGAAGTCATCAGCATCTATCATGGCTGGCTCAACCGCATCGTCAACCATATCCTCGTCGGGCGAGTGCTCATGGCCGTAACTTCCGCCGTGAGAGTTTTCCATATAGTCATCCGCTACTGTCATGTCCCTGTCTGGATTGGACGCCTGATCCTCCATTACATCAATATCAATCTCAAAATCATCGGTAGGGCCGTGGTAAGGAGAGGCCATCTCCATCGAATCATCGACTAAGGGAGCCTCCATGGTGGACAGCGGGAAAGAGGATGCGGTTGTCATGGCATATGGAGAAAGACGCGTCGAAAGTTTCCAAGTGGCGTTTCAGCCCAACAACCGTTGACACTGATGAAGACGGAGGTTTCTCAATCAAGCTCCGGATGTGAACGGTAAGTGACTAGGTGGAAGGAAGAGAGATCCTACTCAGTGGAGGGGGATGACTGATGGCTTTGTCCGACAGGAGGCAAGTCTTGCTCTTTGAAGCATTGTGTTGCGGCGGTAAGCGAGGGGATAGCGTAACGCACGGGCCAACGGGGGCCCGAAGAGAACAGCAATGCTCAAGCCTCAACTTACCTCCGCCGCCGGTGGAATATCTCCAGACGTCCCTGACTTGCTTCCTCAAGCCTCATTAACTAACTGAGCTCTTTCGATTGCAATTCCTTTCCTGAGCCTCTATCTAATTATCCTCAAATCATGGTATGGTGATCTTCCCCATCCCCTTTTAACATGCTTAACCAGTCGGCACATCATAGGTCATCCTCGCAGCGTCAATATGTACCCGCGGGGGCAAAGCAGTGCTTTCGCGCCAGTTCCGAGAAATTGCTCGCTCACGAATTGAAGCTCTGCTCGCCTCGTTCCCAAAGCTCGCGGATTCCGGCACGCAGCATACAACCGTTGAGCAAGACAATGTCCGCTTCGTCTACCAGCCGCTAGACGAGTTATACATCGTCTTAATAACAAATCGCCAATCAAATATCCTTCAAGACATTGACAGTCTTCACCTTTTCGCACAAGTCACCACTAGCATTTGCAAGAGTTTAGATGAACGGGAAATCCTCCGCAATGCCTTTGAATTGTTGAGCGCATATGACGAACTAGTGACTCTCGGGTATCGGGAAAACTTGTCGCTCACTCAGATCAAGACGTTCCTTGATATGGAGAGTCACGAGGAGAGGATTCAAGAAATTATAGAAAGGGTAAATGCTGCTCCCGAACCAGTTCTCGGCGCGACGCTAACTAGCGGCAGAACAAAGAACTCGAAGCGAGCGAGGAACGCAAGAGAAAGGCCAAGCAGCTGGAAATGCAGCGGAAAGAGGCCGCTCGCAATGCGCGAAGCGTTGCTCCTCGGGCTCCTTCCTACCCCGTCTATACTCCGCCCTCACGCCCAGCTGTGCCTGATACGTACGACAGCTATGAAGCGGAGAAGAAGAAGACGTTTGCCAAGTACGTTTCGGCTACGCACCGGTTTTGTTGAAGCTGTTCTTTTCTAACACCTATTCTCTTTTTAGGCCGCTGCCCACCCGCGGGAAAGGAATGCAGCTGGGTAAGAAATCGAAGACTACAGACATATACGAGAAGGTTAGGGGCGATTTGGGCGCAGAAGCGGAGGAGGCAAGCCCGCTTGTGACGCCACAAGCGTCAACACCAATCGCGGACAAGGTGTCTTCCGCTCGTGCTTCACTCTCTGCGGACCGGGATCCTATTCATATCACAATTGCAGAAACCATTTCGGCTTCGCTCACTCGTGACGGCGCCCTCAAGTCTTTCGAGGTCAAGGGTGATTTGCAACTCCGTATTACCGACCCTGCCTTCACCAAGCTTAAACTTGATCTTCTTGCGAACCCTACTCACGGTGCACAATTTCGTACTCATCCAAACGTCGACAAAGCTGTATTCAGCAATTCCTCCGTCATCCAACTGAAAGATACTACTAAGAGGTTCCCGGCTAACAATTCGATTGGGGTCCTCCGCTGGCGTGTTGCGGGCTCCGGGTCTGATAGTGCTGATGTTCTTCCAATCACATTTACGGTCTGGGTCAATAAGGGCTCTGATTCAACTACCGTGACCATTGAATATGAGCTCACTGGCTCGAGCAGCCTTAGGGATGTTGTTGTGACGATCCCGTATGGCACAGCAGAGCCAGCAGTATCCAGTTTCGACGCGGTTTACGAGGTCTCGGGAGACAGCCTCGACTGGAACATTGGAAGTGTGGACGAGGATAACGCCACTGGCAGCTTTGAGTTCGAATCTACTGGGGATGACGAGAACGAGTTCTTCCCTATGACAGTGCGATTCTCCAAGCCTAACCCCTTCGTCGAGGTTGACGTCACAGACATCTCTCTGTTAGAAGAAGGTGAAAGCACAGGGTTCTCAAAGGACGTCAAGAGTGTCGCAGAAGGCTATTTCATCGAATAGACTCTTTTCTTCGGGTGCACCAAGCACTAATGACGTTCGGACTGCCTTTGGTTTGTATTCGACTGCTACAATTTGCGTTCTATCCTGTTTTACAAGACCTTCATCGAAATAATGGTACATGCTTTAAGTCGAATTTTCGGGTCCTCTTACTGGAGAGCAGCTGCTCGAACTATAAAATTGTGAACTAATAACTCGATGTAAAATATATTGGTTTTGCGAGACCATGTCGGCCATGTGGGCCTGGACTATGGGCACTTCGACTCATACTTTAATCTTTTTGCGCGCGACAACCGTTACAGAAAGATGCATGCCTCACGTTTTCAGGTGTGAGGTTGACTGGTTTGTCCTGCTGCTTCTGCCATCGGCCTTTATTTTTCACTCTTCATGCTTTCTGTCCATTAGCCAAGCATACGCTACTTCCTCATTCTTTATTCCATACTTGCCTATCCCCGTATCGGTTACTCTATCAAATTAGGCACAGCGCAACATTGCCGGCAGTGTGCCAGGCCTCGCTCTTTAAATGACTCTCGATGTACACATGCCGCATCCTTTGAAGATAAGCCTATGTTTAGCCAGATGCTTTGCCTCATAGTTCATTTTAACCAACCCCCTCCCCCCGCTAGTTACTGTGCCCAGCATGATTGGTCGGACTGGCAAAGATGTCAGCGACTACCCAATGTCAATGTTTACAACAAGCGCCATCTCATCTACAATCTCACCTTCAATCACGATTGTCACCCCAACAGCGAGTTCCCATAGGCCAACTAAGCTAGTATCAACCACCAATGCAACAATCTCCATCTCAAATAACGCCCCAAATGCCATCCCACACAGTATCCCCAATCAGCCTGTCTTATGCTAGAGAGTGGATCCCCTATTCCAAGTCTCGCGCCAGCGAGCGGTCTTATCCCCACAACAGAAAACGGGGCCGATCAAATGCTCCCCGTGCCTGTGGATTATGCAGGTACAGGAAAATCAGGGAAAGCGGCAAGGCGGGTGGTTGTAGCAATTGCGGCGCGGCTGGTTCGATCTGCGTCTATTCCTATCGTAAAAAGGAACAAAACAAAAGGTGCGCTAGTTAGATGGGAAGGGTACTGTGGGAGTATATTTGCTAATATAATGAGTGCTAGCAGGCAAATGAGCGTCTATGCGTAGAATTTCCGATCTCAGGGTAGGATGGAAGAGCTCCTATGCAGCCGCAATGGAATATCCCAGGAAGAAAGGGAAATCTGTGCCGAGCTTGCGGTTCGACCCCCTAGCGTTCATTCTTGTTGGGTCTTGCTTATAACAGAATAGGCAAGGAGTCTCAAAGAACAAGAAGAGGGCCCGGGCCCGATGCTTGAAAGGCGGAAGCTAGGTGGAACGACATCTCCCAAGACCATCCAAGACTTTGACTGGGACGCCGCCACGCGGGCCATCAGATTCATTGGCGAGAGCTCAGAGATCGATTGGTTACAAGACTTGATCGAGGGGCTGAAAAATCATGATTCTCCGGGTTCCTTTAATGCAATGATCCCTGTTTTGGAAGCAGGCTATCATCTTGACTACTTAGATCTCCTCACCGCAGTGTTTTGAGTGGGTGCCCCCTGTGCATAGTATTCTCCACTCCTTCCAACAACTAATTTCTATAACAGTGTACCGCATATACGTCAAGGAGTAGAAAAGTGGCCAGAGCCCTCCGCTTGCACCACGCTCTCACATATGTACAGACAGAAGCATATACACAAGAACAACAGACCACGTCATGAGGCCTCCCAATTCCGCTTCTTCGCTGTAAACAAAAGTCTCGCGTCCTCCTCACGAAAATCTGCCGCAGAGGTGCCGCGAGACATACTTGGAATCCCGCTTATCCTCGACAAGCGGATATCGAGAACGAGTGCTCTGCGATGAGCACGATTTGCCCAGGATCCATGGATGTGCGGCCATTGGCCACTGCTGCCATCAGGTGACTTTTTGCCTCGGCACCAGTGCCGCATATTGACACCAAGGAGACCCCGCTCGTCGCCAACGAAGCCCTCAATGCAATCTAGAGACGGGAGAAATCGTCGTCTGATCCCGCAGGCTGTATGATTCGAGTCTATCTGGTAGTCTGGGCACTGTTTGAGCGAGGAAATAAGGGCTGTTATGTCTGTGGGCGGGAGCGAGCGCTCGGACTGGGCTTCCGGAGCAGAATTTTCGTCGTTGTCGAGTGTAAAGTCCGGGTCTATGAGCGTGGATCCAAGGAAGATGGTCTTTGTGCGGAGAGTAAAGAAGCGAGTCATTTGGCCTAGGTGGAAGGCGTCACAGGCGCTGGAGTTGCCTAGGCCGCAGCGACATTGGTATGGTTTGTTCTGTTGATTGAGAGTGTTGGGCTTTGGAAATGTGGGTTCCTCGAGGGCACCGAATACACGTAGGAAGTGTGCTTGCAGGTCGGTAATGGTGTTTAGCACGCATTGACGACGGTAGTAGAGTTCTTCTGCTGTGGGTCAGGGATTGCACTTGATGCATAGCGGTACAAGCTTTGAAGAAAGTATACCTTCGAGACCGTCAAGGAGATATTGCCAATTGGGAGTATCAGGCTGTGGACTCTCGAGACCGCTCGCCCAGAGTTTTGACCCAGATACGATCAGAGCGTGAGTTAGTGTCTGGAGTACGTTCCGCTCGTTTAAAAAAATTGCAATGAAAATAGATTGCCGGATACGGTCTTCGTTGAGTTTTAATACTGAGGAGTTGAATTTGGTTAACGGGAGCTTTGGCTTCCCGAGAGTGTAACCGCAGTGTTGTAGTGTATCTCGGACGGCCTGCAAAGAATTATATGCATCGGCTAACTCAATCAGCTTCGCGATGGAAGAAGGCCGTTGGCCTCTGACTTCCGCATCAAAGGTTTCCACGTCTTCTTCTTTGTACGAGTGGTACGATAATACTTTGAGGAATAGCTCAATGGTATCTAACCCAGAGCGAGATGACAGATGGTTATCTGGTAATCGAATTGTGGGCAAGACCTCCTGTTTCAGGGTATATTTTGGAGAATCAGAGTTCTCGCCAGGTTTCCAAGAACCAACCTCGTGACTATAGAGTTCCCGTTGCCTGAGAAGATGCCTCCCCTCTGAGAACTTGTTGGGGTCCAGAAGAGCACGGAAGTAGGGACTGCTTTCCATCAAACTCTCGCTAGAGACTCTCCAGCGGTAGGAAGCAGGGCCATTTGCTTTTGTGGGCGATTCATATTCCAAAAGAATGTCGCCACTACCATCAATAACCCGGATACTCGGTTGGGAGCCTGCGTCCAGTCCGCCACCGTTCAGGCCATTCGCGGTGGATGTCGGCGGTGGTCCTGACGCAGAGAATGAATCAACTGCGTCTCTACCATCGGATATGGAGATATTTTGTAGTGAAGCGACAATCGCCCCAGCCGACGGTAGTGGCGGATACTCTCGATCCATCACTATCTAAAAGGACAGTATAACGTCATTGGGATAGGCTTTTGGCTGGAGATAATGTCAACATCAATGTGGCCTCGAAAGCGCTGCAATATTTATCCATGCACGCAATAAATTCGCTGCGAAGGTGGCAGGGTTCAAAAAAAGAAATGGTGGGTAGGTTTTGAGTCTGATAATTTGTGTAGTCCTCCTTCAGCTGTTGGGCGATGAAAACATCATGTGACTCCTCACTCCACTTATTGGAAAGTGTGCTCCATCTCATTGTTCTGTAGGCGTGGCATACATCGGCGTGTATATCTGAGAAACTTTTGCTCAAGGAATCCAGTTCATAGTCGCGAGGTTTTTGATAGACGGCTTGCGAAGCAAGACCGGTCTGGGCTCCCACAGTACATACATAATCTGGTCTGCGCATCACGTGCAAAACATCAGAAGTACCTAGGTATACTTACTTTCAAGTCATTGCGACTTATCGAAGCGAACGGAACACTTATCCAAGCAGTATTCCCAGATCACACCAATCATAGCAATACATGGACTAAATTTCAAGGAGCCCGCTTGAAGACTAGTGCTGTATGATCAGACCTTACTTCGGACTCTTATCCCGGCTTTGGACCCCGAGTCAGGATTAGAATGAAATATCAGCCCAATCGAGCCTCCCCGTAGTAAGGTAAGTCAAAACAGCGAGGCCACCAGGCTATCACTTGGTTGGAGTACAACATATCTACCTTTCTAAGCAGCACCCTGTACTGCAATTCTAATCCAGAACTGTGTGCTGCACTCGGTGACACCTATCCACGCAATAATGTAGAAAACTCCTCTTCATACTATACCGCAACACTAACAGCAAGGGGGAAACGTGGATGTAACATCTTGAATTGCGCGAGCAGCAAGTTTGAATTTTGCCTCGGACGTCCACGGGTCGGACCATGGATGGATGTGAAGGCGATTAAGGCAATATTTTTATTCTATAGATCTTCCGCAACTGCAGTGTTATAAGTTAAATTATGTCATACGTTTTGAGGCCAGTGTGCTCTTTTGTGGGCTAGGGCGGCGTATACTAAACCAAGCAAATCCAAGACAAAGCATATCTGCAAAACTCTCTATCCGCCCTTAACACGAGGAAAATGCTGATAACGTTGGAACATAGTCATGGTCATGGTAAAATGTAAAGAAAATAAACAACTCGAAACAAGTGTATCAAGGTAAAGGTACAATAGGAATATGCATGATATCAGGTAGGCGATTATTTGTCTTTGTTTTGGTATTCGTTGTCGCTGCGTCAACCTGCTGGGACGCGAAAATATCGCGAGCCTTCAATCCCCGCCTGACTATCGAGTATAATCTGGAAGCAAGCGGGTTCAGAGCATCTGGAAGTGGATCTGACGACCCAGCGGTGTCCTGCTCATCGAGCTGCTGATCTCCGATTAGATTCAGCTTCCGTGAAATCACAGAAAATAGGGCTAGACATTGCGGTGGTGCTTCGTCATCCTCCGATACGAGCTGCTGTCCGTCAGAACTCAATGTTTGCCTCCATACACCTGGGTCGAGAAATTCATCATGTCGTGACGCTAACTGCCATGGTTGTCCGCAAATAAACCCCAGAACAAAATCGTGATTGGCATAGGCGGCAGCCATAGAACTCTTCCGGTACTCAGGCGTAAAAGCTGAATCCCCGGCGGAGGGGAGGCAAAGAACAAGGCCGCGGGCAAGAAGAGGAGCCGGTGGGAGATCGCTTTCAATTGCCGGTGGTGCTGCGTCTCCGTAGTCCCAGATATCGTGTTGTTCGTATGTTTCAAAATCGTTCAATGAATCGGTTGAGTCCTCGGTATGCTGGGTTATCGTCTGAGTCAGAGAGATAGTGGAAGCCTTCCGAGGAGGAAGGCCTAGGTTGTTGCTGTCATCGACCACATACTCAGACGTCAGGTGTTCAGGGATTGACTCTTCACTGAATCCCCTTGTCAAAGAGGGCCGGCCAGAGGTATTGTCCGCTGTAATTTCTGTTCTGATGGTCTGGACAGTATCTGCGACAGCTTCCCGCGCAGCAGCTTTCAGTGTCGGAATCAAGATGTCCGCCGCTTGGTTGTTGACAGCCACTCCAGAGGCCCAAGCGGTCGAAATGTTCGCCCACGATGCTGGTTTTACCACTCCCTTGGTGTATTTCTTGCGAATGAGGTCAACCAATGTGTTTCGCACTTCCCTCGACTCGGCTTCTTGTCCACCAATGACACCGACGGTCGAGTTCAAGATTCGACCACTTTCCCAGACCAAGAATCCATATTTCTTGGCCAAAGAGGATAATTGACGGATGGTTTCCTCAGACCAGTCATCGACGATATCGGCATGAACCTGAAGAATAGCGATGTACGGACCCACGAGAGATGCTAGGCGAAGGAGAGCATCCGTGCTGGTGACTGTGTGGGCAGGCGACACGCAAACGGGTAATCCATATGGCAATCCTTTTTTGGCTTTGGCCAAGGCTCGAAGATAGGCGATCAGACGATTGCCTGGGAGAGCTGAAGAATCTAAGCCGGCAGAGGCCATTTGGGAGGAAACCCAGACTTAGATGAGGGGCAGTCTTTAGAGTGAAGCAAGACGGAGACAACAATATCGGCGAGGGAGTCCTTTCTTGGTTCCTCGAGAAGGTAAATGAAGGTAATGTGAGCACCGAGCAGGGTGAAGAAAGAAAGATGGTGAACCGTCAACGAGGATCTGGAGCTGAACTAAAGCAGGGCTAAGCTGGCTAACTTGAATTAAACTGATCCTGGGGGCTCTCCAGGTCTGCTCGGGTCTGAGACTCTAGGGCCAAGAACAAAGATTGACAGCTTGTCCGATACTAATAATTCTCCACCGAGCTTTTAGTCTGGCCAGTGGCCAACAGTCGCCTGTGTCTGACTTTTGGCAATTATTATCTCCGGAGTATTTGAGACCAGTCTTCTTCTTCAAGTGTCCCGCCCCATAAATGCCTAAACGGCTGGATGCGGAGTATAGAAGCGATCAAAGGGAGCCAAAGACGAGAGGTGAAAGAAAGGAGAATGAGGGGCGGGCGCCCCCTGGAAACTTAAGTATACCACTGATCGTTCAAGGAGCAGGAGCTCATTCATACTTTTCGTTAATATGATTTAACTTCAATTGCAGCAGGCTTGGTCTCAGAAGAATCTGGTGCTCTTTTCCTGTCTTTTTCAAAAATTGCTTTTTCTCCCTCTATGCAAGGTGTCTACATAGAGCCTGTGAGTGTGATCAGTCAAGTTCCCTCTGTTTGGTGCTCATTCGATGCTTGGAGCATCTGGATAGGCTTGCGGGACGATCCAAGAAAATCGAGTAACTGGGCCAGGAATTCCGCACTAAGCTACATGGGTTAATTAGTCGAGGGTGATCGCCCGAAGTTCCAAGTCCCATGACGGGAGACCATATTGCGTTGCAATAGCCTGACTTTGCCGGGCGCCACAGGCTGCGAGGACTCGGAAAGGAGGGAATTGGGAAAGGGAGAAACAACCGAATGAGATGCTGTCATTTCCAATTCACTGCATATCTTGAGACAACTTCGACTTGAGAACCCGATCCGAGCCCACTACTGTCTGAGTCTCCAGTCACGGATCCATCTTTCAGGGGCTGTTCCGATGAGGTTAAGGCCCGCCGAGAACGCCTTTTGCATCCGCTCCCCAGACTTCACTTTGAGTGAACTTTGAAAGTTCGAGCTTCTGAGTTTTCCGAGTTCCTGCGCTGTCAACAGGTCTTGAGCACCGAGCAAAACGTCGAACTGTCTGTTTCTTGAAGAAAGAGAATTTTGTTTTTATTTTTCTGTACGATTTCGTGGTGATCCGTTGCAGGCAGACTTCTGCTGAGCAAATTCTTTCCCGGAGCCTCCGGAGCCCGTTCCTGAGTATCAATTTCAAGCTCACGCCACTCTCGACCTCAACCCATTTATTTGCGAGCGCTCACCGTTGCGGGCCACGAAAACCTCAGCGAATCCTCCTCCGTTTTATCGCATCCTCCTTTCTTCGCCTAATACATCCTCCTTGATACCTTGATTTTCAACCGTCGGGGGCTTTCCCTTCGTGCCGATCATGCCTGGAAGGACTCTGCCTACATTGACCTCAGCAGAGGTCGAGTCACACAACAGCGCTAAATCCTGCTATGTGACCATAGGTTCAAAGGTGTACGATATTACCTCGTTTGTTGAGGATCACCCAGGAGGCGGAGACCTGATTCTTGAATATGCCGGGAAAGACGTGACCGAGATTTTACGCGATCCAGTATCCCATGACCACTCTGAGTCGGCCTATGAAATCCTGGAAGAGAATCTCGTCGGGTTCCTCGGGTCTGAATCGAGCGCAAAAGGAGCAAACGGAGTACCGCAGCCCGTGTACGCCAGTACAGGAATGTCCACGGAAGAGGATCTGTCTGTCGACACAGATTACAAGAAGGATTATCAGACGCACAAGTTCTTGGATCTCAACAAACCCCTCCTTATGCAGCTATGGAACAGCGGGTTTAGCAAGGAGTTCTACCTCGAGCAAATCCATCGTCCCCGTCACTACAAGGGAGGCGAGTCTGCTCCCCTCTTTGGGAACTTCCTGGAGCCCCTGAGCAAGACCGCTTGGTACGTCGTTCCCATGGTCTGGCTGCCGCCAGTCGTGTACGGCACGGTTCTTGGGTTCTCTGGCCTAGGAAATCCTCTTGGTGCCGCCGGTTATTGGATCTTTGGCTTCTTCTTATGGAGCTTGATCGAATATGTCATGCATAGGTTCTTATTCCACATCGATAAGTACGACTCACCTTTCTCACGGACTCTCGCCGTAGTTCTAACCTTTCTAGGTACTTGCCCGATAACCGAGCCGGGATTACTCTTCATTTTCTCCTTCACGGCATTCACCACTACCTGCCAATGGACAAGTACAGACTGGTAATGCCGCCGACCCTATTTGTTGTTCTAGCGACGCCGTTCTGGAAACTTGCGCACTCTGTCTTCTTTTACAACTGGTATGCTGCTGTGCTCGTGTACTGCGGCGGCGTCTTTGGATATATTTGCTATGACTTGACACACTATTTCCTTCACCACCGCAAGTAAGTGGATAGGGGTACAAAGATGCATTGCTCGCTCCTTACGCTAATCGTCTCCATAGTCTACCTTCCTACTATAAGCAGCTCAAGAAATACCACCTACAACATCACTTTGCCGACTACGATAATGGCTTTGGTGTCACTAGCCGCTTCTGGGACTGGGTCTTTGGCACTGAGATTGACCTCCCCCCTCCCAAGGTTCTGAAGACTCAGTGAATCTGTCTCTCATGACTCGTGTTCGCAAACTGGTAAGCTCTGCACGAACTTTGGGGACTCTTCGGACTTACGAAATAATGTTGTGGCGGGGTGCATCATGATCATTTTTAATAAGCTTGCATTGCGAGTGGGAAAACTCATCTCTTTTTCAGGTCATCACTACGTTTGTATTTTTAATTACATCTTGGCCAGGGATATCTATTTCTTTCCTCCCTCTAACTATTTCTAGTATTATCATTATGACTGTATATGAATAATCAATATATGTTCGAGTCGCCTTTCAAAATACATAATCTGAGCCGGAACAACAAGCCTCCCGACTAATAATTTCCATGTTCCAGAAACATTCAAGAGGCAAATGCCAAGATGCACGTGACTAGTGCGCTATCATCGCACGTCGCCCAAACTTGCCCATTCCTCACTTCAACTTCATCCCACAACCAATTCCATCGCCAGGAATTTCGAAACCACGCTGTCGTATCTCCTATTAAGTCGAGACATTCCTTACCGCCACTTCTCCGACTGAGATATTTACATAAATTAGCGGATAACAGAACTCCACGAAAATCTAGGTTTGAAAAGGGTTCGCTCAAGACAAGCCCGATTCGCCTTCGCGCTCTAACGAAGCCAAAGTGATCTAAATCCTATCTACACGATCTTCACCCTCCCTCCGTCTCATCGTTTTCTGTCGTTTTCTTCACAAAGGAGGTTTCTTAGCGTATAAATCAATATGTCAGGTCTCGACGTTGAAGCCCTTCTCGAATCCACTGCCGCACCCACCGCTCAGGACGACCACGCCAAGACCGAGAATGGCGACCGACGCGATGAGCGCGATCGCTCGCGTGACAGAGAGCGCAGACGCCGCGATCGTAGCCGTGACAGACGGCGTTCAAAAGACGCCGACGGAGATGATGACATGAAGAGCCCGAGAAGCGAACACGGCAGTGCTAACGGAAGCCATAGAAGTAGAAAGAGGAGTAGGAGCCGCGATAGTGACCGTCGTCGCGCTCGCCGTGACCGTCATGGCGATGACTACCGCTCGAATGGTGATTTTTACCGTGGTGGTGGACGCGCTCGCACCCGCTCGCGATCTCCTTACGATGACAGATACTACCGTCCTTCAGGCCGTTCCCGCCGGGATGAGCGTGACGAGGACAGACGTTCTCGTCGTGACCGCGACACACGCAAGCGGAGTCGCTCGAGAAGCCAGGAGAAAACTCCGGAGCTCAACGAAGACGAACGCGACAGGCGCACCATTTTCGTGCAGCAACTCGCTGCGCGATTAAGGACAAAAGAGTTGATTGCATTTTTCGAGAAGATTGGACCTGTTAAGGAGGCTCAGATTGTCAAGGATCGTGTGAGCGGAAGGTCTAAAGGGTGAGTTGCCTTTCAGTGTTGAAAATTTATCTACCTCAGAACTAAGCAACTTTTCTTTAGTGTCGGTTATGTCGAATTTAAGGACGAGAGTTCCGTTGCGCCCGCTATCCAGCTTACAGGACAGAAACTTCTAGGAATTCCTATCATCGCGCAGCTCACTGAAGCCGAGAAGAACCGTCAAGCTCGCAACTCCGAGGCTAGCAGCGGCAACAAACACGCTGCGCCGTTCCACAGGTTGTATGTTGGTAACATCCATTTCAGTATCGATGAGAATGACCTCCAGAGCGTCTTTGAGCCATTTGGCGAACTCGAATTCGTGCAGCTTCAGAAGGACGAGACTGGTAGGAGTAGGGGCTACGGTTTCGTGCAGTAAGTCCAACAATATCATTGCATGCCCACGTTCTCTCTAATATGTTTCGCTCGCAGGTTCCGTGATCCTAATCAGGCCCGTGAAGCTCTAGAAAAAATGAACGGCTATGATCTTGGTGGTCGAGCCATCCGCGTTGGCCTTGGCAACGATAAGTTCACCCCTGAGAACACTCAACGCACGCAGAGCCAAGGTGCAAACCAACATAATTTCCAGGGCTCTATGTTCTCGGGCTCCGGTGGACGTGGTGTTCAAGCTGGAGGCACCAGCAATTTCGACCGTGCAGGAGGCCGCGATTCTGAAAAGGGAACTGGTGCTAGTGCGTTGGATGACACAGATGTTGCTGGTGTGAACTTCAACAACTTCAGTAGAGACGCATTGATGAGGAAGCTTGCCAGAACAGATGAACCCGCTGAGCCTTCTGCGGATGACAAGCAGCAGAAGATACTCCTGCCGAAGACTGAAGCAAAACCGCTACCGGTAAACGTCAACATGGCGAGTCGATGCGTTATGCTCCGCAACATGTTTGACCCTACTGAGTACGTCGCTTTCCAACCTGCTTTCCAGGAAACCCATGCTAACATATTCTACAGGGAAGAGGGCGAAGCCTGGATTAAGGAGTTGGAGGATGACGTCCGCGCTGAGTGCGAAGAAAAATATGGCCATGTTGTTCACATTGCACTAGATCCCAATTCTCAGGGCGACATTTACCTGAAGTTCGACCGCGTCCAGGGCGGAGAGAACGCCATAAAGGGCCTTAACGGACGATTCTTTGGTGGCAAACAGATCACGGCGCAGCCTGTTGTCGACGCTGTTTACAGCAGTCTGTTCTCGCGAACGAAGGCCATATAACCTCCTCACCATCGCCATATTCCCACCGCCAAACCATTTTTCGCGGTAGCGGACTGGGAATGGTAGGTATTCCATCTAATTATCATATCTACCAGGTGCGACTTGTGGATAACAGGGCCTTTCTATGGCTCAACATTGTCACTTCCCCTGGTAGGTGCTTGTTTTCTTCAATATCTCGCTCATTACGGTTTCTCTGAGAGCCGAAGAGCTTGATGCGCAATGATTTGTTTATAGGGCTCTGCACTTTGTTCTAGCGCAAAACGAATTTGCCATCTATTCTGAGCAATGTTTGTTTTCTAGAGATATCATTAAGAATAAATAAACTTGAAAGTATTTCAGCGGTCTAAGAAAGAGTATAAGTGCGGGCCATCAGCAGACTACTCATACTCAACCCTGGTATTGGAGCGCTCGAGAATCCAGTGCAGGGACTGAGAGCATCAAAATAGAATCAAATCCATACCGTTATTGCTGGTGGTGTTATGAAAATGGATCAGCCAACCATGGTCCCCTCCTGTTTCGGAGGGCCTGGGGTTTCGTGCGTTAATTTTGGAAAGGCCTTTCCTAAACAACATAGAGACAGATGCCAAGCATAGCCAAGGAATAGCTTAATGCAAAAATGGCGCAGTAACACGATGAAACATGAAAGAACAAGCAGGGAAAGGTTCTGTTTTACTTCCTTTCAGGGCCAGTGAAGGAAAAGTGCGCATACATCCTGAGGAAGGGTTACAGCACACCAAGACTTTCAAGCACAAGTGAGACCGCATAATCTTTACTCTTCTTGATACCTTTTCTTTTAGATCTTCTTTCCCTTCCTGTTAGGAGTTTCTTCCTCTTTGTTTCATTCTTGTCCTTGTCATTTCCATGCCCTAGGTTTGCGCCCCTCGTAGTCGGCAACCATTCAAAGTCCATTCTTGCCCTGACAGGCCTTTCTCGATGGGCTATAAGTATAAGGTACGGGAAATCTAAGGCTAAACTGACTATCTTCAGTATCATATGCCTAACACTAACGCTTATCCTACACTGTTTGCTAGATACAAACTAGCTTCCTTCCTTCACTGGATATGGCATCCAACAGCACCAACAGCTCTGTTACCGGAAGCCCAGGACCCAGTGTCCGTCTTGGGGAAACCGAGTACGAAACCAGGCGCAACCCCAACAAGCTTTTCTCATCGCTCTCTGTCTCGGAAAGAGAAGAAATAGAACATCTACGCCGCGAACTCGAGGATGCTCGCCAGCGCATTGACCGCGACACCGAGGTCATCAATAACCTCCACAAAAAGGTCACTGGGCTGGAGGATCTTGTCAAGAAGCAGAAGATAACAATCAGTACCCAGAGTAGAACGATCTCTGACCGTAGGGTTCTCCGGAAGAACCAGCAGCAACATCAATCGCCTATGGGGGTATTTCCAATGACGCCGACGCATCACCCGCATATACAGCAGTATCAAGTTCCTAATTCTGGTGCTTCTACTGTCTCGTACGCGGGTAGTGTACCCAGCGCTGCTAGTGGTGGCGTATACTTGGTTCATCAGTCTCCCTCGCCGTTCGACAACCAGACTCCACAGTCTGTGAGTTCGATTGGCCTTAATTCTCAATGCAGCACTGTCTTCGACCAACCTCCTCCAAAGTTTGAAATTCCATCTGGACTACCGCCGCCTGCTTACCCAGCATTCCTTTCTTCGGCGTCGACTAAAGGCAAGACTCCAGATGTGCTTAATCCTATAGCAAGGGCCATCTCCAACATTTCTAATCTGGGGACTTCGGTTCACACTCTTTCAATGGTGGATGACTATCGTAATGAGATGGCGCTCTTCTCGACTCGGTTCTTAGGGTTGATGCAGTTGGCGGAGATCTTCGGCCAATCGCACGCGAGCTTGCCTAATATTTACATGGATAGTCACTTGGATGACCGGGTGAAGGAATACCTCATGGCGATTTCGAGTCGCTCACAGGCATCTGTTCTCATTGGGAATACAGCGACTCGAGGATTCCTCGTTGCAAAAGCGATCAGTTATTACCTGGTCCGCAATGTCCTAAGCACCTCAGCAATCAAAGGCTTCGATCCCTCTATTGACCTCGAAGTCGACCAAATCGAGGCAGAGATGATGACTCGTAAGTTTTTACCCCTATCCTCTTGCCTCTTGCACCTTTATTTGGCTGACCAACCCCCCTCCCCCCCCTGACAGAGCCCGCCGTCAGCGCCCGCCACATCCTGCTCATGGCAATAACCACCCATCTCACAACCCTCTCCAAACGACCCAAATTCACCGAAATCTGCCAACTTAAGATACAAGATCATCTCCACAGGCTCTGGAGATTTATTGGGCCTCTTAGCCACGACCCACCCAACCAATCCGGCCAAGTATGGACGGACCTCACCCAGATCATAACCCATGCCCAGTCCCTCGCTATCGACATGTACTCCGTCCCGTTAGAGTACAAATTCGAATACGCAGAGCCAGGCGAGCCGTTTGATCCGCTGACAATGATTAATCGTGACCCGTATGTCCATGAGGACTCACATACTCTGAAAGACGGTGATACTCGAGTCCGGCTGGGGGTTACGCCCATCGTGCGGATTCGAAACAATGCCCGGTCGCCAGGTGAGGTAAATCTGATGTACCTCGGCCATGTGCTGCTGAAGACGCCAAAAAAAACAGACTGATCCTTGATTGACTCGTTCTGTGCGATCTCTTCCCTTTTCCTCTTTTTTATTTTTTTTTCTACCTCATTGCATTTGCATTGCATTCAGCGCCGGAGTACATCTGATAGGCAGTTGAAATACCAACAAAAAAATAAAACCAGGGGATAGGGGGAAAACATGGCGTTTTGTCCGGTCTGTGATGGCGATGGTTTATTGCGTTTTTCGTCTCGTTTCCATTCGCTGTCCTTTTCTTGCACCAATTCTTTTACATTCTTTTTTGTGCCATATTTGACGATTCCATGTCTCTGTCCTGTCGTGTATTTAAAACGAGCACCTGCCAATTGCGAAAGACGAAGCAGGTTAATCGGGCTAGGTTAGTGTTTAGTAAAATAATAGGATCGTTCTGTGGTGAGCTGGTCTGCCATGGGCGTTATACCGGGTTATAGATCCTCTTAGGTCGCCTCAAAAGGGTCTCAATGTATTCTTCATAGCACATGCTCTCATATACCACCTCTCTTGTTAATAGTTAGTTGGTTCTCCTAGTAAGTACTCAAGCCTGGTATATACTGACATCGAATGTAGGGCATGCTAGTCCCAATCCGTGCTTTAGTGCCAAATAAATTTTTGCTTAGGCTTATGTTGCACAGTTTTTTCCCAACTATCATCCAATTGGGGCTGTGGTTTAGTGGTATAATGTTCCCTTAGCATGGGAGAGGTCCTGGGTTCGATTCCCAGCTGCTCCACACTTTTTTGCTGATTTTTTGCCACCTTTTATACAACACCAGGCGAGGTGGTTCAATGTGCTTTACGTACCTATTACTACTGCCGTACCCGATTGCCTGTCTTATCTGCACACCCAATAAATACTCAACTGCGGAACTGTTGAATACCAGTAAAAGCATATACCAAGGCCAGCCCAATGCATACATCAATGCCCCATTTAATCAACCACCCCCAAA
Source organism: Aspergillus ustus (assembly GCA_000812125.1). Classification (NCBI taxonomy): domain Eukaryota; kingdom Fungi; phylum Ascomycota; class Eurotiomycetes; order Eurotiales; family Aspergillaceae; genus Aspergillus; species Aspergillus ustus. The sequence continues at coordinate 230 of JOMC01000032.1, read as the reverse complement.
CTCGCATACCAATAGGTACTATGGAGCATGTTTAACAGCACGTCAGTATAGAGAAAATTACACAATTCAATCCCAGCCCGCCATGGTTTAACTGCCAGTCCACTCCGAGAGCATACTGTGGCTCTTTGGTAAACTTCACCTTATCGTGAGCCGAATGTCCTCGCCACGGAAAAGCAGAAAAAAAAAAAAAAAAAAAAAAAAAAAAAAAAAAAATTTTTTTTTTTTTTTTT
>JOMC01000031.1:0-72597 GCA_000812125.1 Aspergillus ustus | reverse complement strand
AAAAAAAAAAAAAAAAATACACCGCAGGGAAGGTGAATACTTTCAAGTTCGCGGCGTGGAGAGCTCATGGAATGCAAAAGCTCGTACGAGTTTGACTAACTCTTGGCGTCTGAAGCTCTGTTGTACTTGCACGACACAAGGGAAGGAGTCTGAAAAAAAATACTCCGCATCTGTCTACGAGACTGCGTTTCTCCGGGGGACTACCGCCGCCGACCGGTTACGCGCTCCTTGGAATCTGTAGTATTCTGGTGGTGATGGTGAGGCTGACATGTGACGAGGAAGCTCACGTGAGTTCAACACCTACTGTGCCAAGACTTGCGCAAGCTTGATTTCAAACAACTTTCAGACACGCCAGAAAAACTCCACGATGCGTGGCAAGAATGCCGAGTGCGTGGAATTGGAGGCCTCGAGCACATCTCGCCAGGAATCCCCGATGAAAGGGAAGCTCCTGCCTTTTTGGACTTGACGGACGAGAGAAAGCAAGGAGCGACCGAGCGGCTCGCCGTCACATGACATTGTTGACAGACGTCTGCGATCGTGATCGTTGAAGTGAACTCGTCTCTCTAATCATTGCATTCCTGGTTTATCGAGAAACTGATAATCTGGAAACTCCAAATCTACCTTCACTGCACTCAATCCGGGCTATCTAATAAAACGCGATGCATCTTTCGGATCCGCCGTCGCATATGCTGCTGATCGTCGTGTTCAGGCGGCACTAGAGCGAGTGGCCCAGTAACCTGCTTCTGATACTCCGATCTCTTGCACTCGACATACCAAGTTGGGGTCTGATCTATCTGGTCTAGTCGGTACTGGTTCTGCCACATGAACGCCGCCGCAGCGCGTTGCTTGCGAACCACCTCCGCTATCTCTACCGGCGTGATGCATTCCCTCACTTTTGACAAGACCTCCGCGCCCGTTCGAGTAATGTGCAGCTACGACGAGCAATGGACAACGCCCGTGGTGCGGTTGGCGAGGTGGAGGAGACAGCAATTCGCCACAAGGTCTACCGGGACTTCTTCGAGATCATGATGGGTCGCCATGCGCTCCAAATCCTGATCGGTCAGCGTGAACGACAGCAACATCTGGTGTAGCGGAATTGCGCTATCTGGCCCGTATAGAGGGCAAGGATCGGCCATGGCTGGTCCGATAGCTGATGGTCGGATGATGAGAACCGGGATTGGAGTGGGATTGCGGAGCAGGAGTCGCTCGGCCAAATGCTTCGACTGCGCGTACGGCCAAGTGTATCGGTCATCTGAAGGCGACGTAGATGTGTCTGCCCCCGGGAAGCCTGCGAGATCGCTCTCCGGGAGAAGTCCTTCTGGTGCGGGATATAGCCTCTCCTCAACCATGCCTCCCCCAAGGAAGCTGTTCACAGCAAGACTCGAGAAATGGATAAAGTGCTGCACGTGTTTGAACTCGGATGCTATCTGGTAGAGGGCGATTGCAGTTTGACAATTGTCCCGCAACGAGTTTTCGAGGCCCTCAACCAGGGAGATATTCGCCGCAGTGTTGATGACTGCTGTAACCTCGTTGCTCATTCTTTCGCGGATGGCCGTCGTCAAGCCCAGACCTGGTTTGGTCAGATCTCCGATTACAAACTCAACCTTGCCAGAGTCAAGAATATCCTCAATCTGGTGGGGCATTGTCGATTCCCACTTTCGCATCGCATCGCCAATTGATCTTCGGCACAACGCATATATCTTCTTTGTGGGTAATCGCAGCGCCAGCTTATACAGCAGACATCCCCCCACACTTCCCGTCGCCCCGGTCAGGAATATAACGTGGTTCTCATACTCCCGAATATACTCATGCCTTTCTGCTGAATCATTCATCTTGTTTTGGATGTCATTCCAAGGGCATTGCTGTTGGCTTGTGGAAACGCTCTGGGAAGAAGAGAAGGGCTGCATATTTTTACGAGAGACTGGATGGGTCTAAGAAACCGTTGTGCTGCATGGGCAGAGTTTAAAAAGAGCGAGCTTTGTACAAGATGTGGATTTTCGTGCTCCTGGTTCAACTCGACCGCTCGAGGCTGCCACCCGGGGCGTACAGTGAGCTCGCTAGCCGCTGCGAAGGGACAAATTAGTGTGTGACACGAAGGTCTTGCAAATGAACCTCGGTGAGGTCTCAAGCCACTCACAACCGGATTGGATTCGCCATAGATTGTGGTACAACGCTGGAGGATGCACGCGGCCGTGGCTTTGTTAAACGACAGCACTGCTCACACTTGCTACCACTGCACCTGAATAAGTTTGCACTAGCTCATGCTACCCACTTCGGAGCATCAGACCTGCACGACACTCAGGATAAGTCAATCAAGGGCGAGACAAAACGTGATATGTTGCGAAATATAACACTGCTGACGTCCATCAACGCGTGGTCGACCTGCAGGTCTAATGTTCTCCGCGTTTGTTTCACCTTGATCCTTCGTTCAGATCGAAGGGTTTGCAGAGAAACGGACCCTTATGCTCTTTTCTTGGCCTAATGCATGCAAACGAAGACCATGGGATCGAGGCAGCGGAGCCTCCCACGTGCAACGTGGCCCCAGCACAGAATGACTCTGAGACTAGAGGCCCACGTGCCCCCGCAGCTCCCTATGTGGAGGACCAGGTGAGGGCTAGCCCTCCACCTCTTGCTATTGTCGGCATGGCGACGAGACTCCCCGGCGGAGTCAACAGCATTCCGGATATGTACAAATTCCTGTGTGAAAAAAAAGATGGATCCAGCGAAGTACCGGCCTCCTGATTCAACGTCGACGGCTTCTATAGTGATGGAGAGTTCCCGTATTCTATGAGAACTCGGAGAGCTTACTTTCTAGATGATGACATCGCCATGATGGATGCATCTTTCTTCGGCTCCTCAGAGTTGGAAGCTTCGGGAGCAGACCCGCGAGCCAGGCTCCTTCTAGAAGTCGTCTACGAGTGTCTGGAGAATGCCGGAGAACCCCATTACCGTGGAAAGAACATTGGCTGTTACGTTGGAGCGTGGGGGGTGGATTGGTGCGAGTTGACGTTGAAGGACGGACAACAGCGCAATCCACTTCTAGGGGCCGCCGCAGGCAGTTTCTTTATCTCGAGCTATATTGCATGGAATCTGGATCTGCATGGGCCGAGGTATGTCTGATCGGTATTGTGTGATCTTTTCAACTCAGTAAAACAGCTGACCGATGGGTAGCATGACTATCGAGACTGCGTGCTCCTCCTCTATGGTTGCTTTGCACGAAGCATGCCAGGCCATATACTCTGGAGAGTGCACGTCGGCTGTTGTTGGCTCGGCAAATTTGATACTTACTCCTACACTGCACATGAACCTGGCATCAAGCGGTGTTCTATCCACATCAGGACTCTGCAAAACGTTTGATACTACCGCAGACGGATTCGGACGGGGAGAAGCTGTCAACGCGATTCTGGTCAAGCGGCTGGACGATGCCATCCGAGATGGAGATGTTGTTCGGGCAGTCATTCGCGCAACGTCGGTCAACAACGACGGGCGGACAGCTCTCTTAACGACTCCGTCCGCAGACGCACAGGAGGAGCTCATCCGAGCTGCATACGCCAAGGCTGGAATAGACGATATCCAGAGCACCGCTTACTTCGAATGCCATGGCACAGGGACGCAGGCCGGCGATACGACCGAGACCTCTGCAGTGACGAGGGTATTTCCTGAAGGTATCCATCTGGGGTCGGTTAGTATTCTTTCTCGGCATGCTTTGCTATTAAGCAGGTAATTGTATAGACGGTTAACCGTGACGAAGGCAAAACCGAACTTCGGGCATTCGGAAGGGGCGTCTGGGATCACTAGCATGATTAAAGCGGTTATCTCGCTGGAGAACAAAGTTCTTCTACCTCATATTCTCATGAAAGAGCCGAACCCAAAGAGTATGTGATATAGGCGGCCAAAACGGGAAATGAACCATTTATGCTAACGAACGCTGGAGTCCCATTCGAAAGCTCAAATTTGATGGTCCCTCAAGAGTCAAGTTCATGGCCAGAGGGCCGGAAGGAGAGAATTAGTGTCAACAACTTCGGCGTCGGCGGTACAAATGTCCATGTGAGTATTTTAATGGCCAGTGGCCAGCCGCTACGGAATTGTGAAACTGACCAAGTGAAGGTTATCCTCGACTCTGCATCCTCTCTGAATCTGCATACAGAGCACAACCAACCCAGCGACCCCCCGCCACATGCGCACCTCCTCGTTGTATCGGCAAATACCGAGAAATCTCTCACACGACGAACAGATAACATCAAGACTTACTTGGATGAGAACCCAAAATCCCTGCGAGACCTGGCCTTTACTCTAGGTGAGCGTCGAGAACACCTGGCCTACAGAGCCTTCTCTCTTGCAACAGAAGGGCAGGCAGTAGGGGCGTTCACTGTTAGTACCGTAAGTTGCGATGTATCTCCTGAGATTACATTCGTTTTCACGGGACAAGGGGCGCAGTGGCCCGCTATGGGAAAGGAATTAATTGAAACATTCGATATATTTCGCACAAGCATTCAACGGCTTGATCAGGCTCTTCAGAAACTGAGCAGCCCTCCAACGTGGACGCTAGAAGGTTCGTTTCTTTTCACTACGACGAACTAGGACAATGGTAATCTGACATTTTAATAGGTCTGCTGTGTACGGAAAGCAATCGCGAGCAGCTCGACCGAGCGGAATTAGCACAACCACTTTGCTGCGCTCTTCAAATAGGGCTGGTCGATCTACTGTTACACTGGGGTATAGCGCCGTCATCGGTTATCGGACACTCAAGCGGGGAGATAGCTGCCGCCTATGCTGCTCGAGGGCTAACGGCCGAGGCTGCCATCATGGTTGCCTATCACCGAGGAGACTCGCTCCGAAAGATCCAAAAACGTGGTGGCATGGCGGCTGTCGGAAGGGGGCGCGAGGCGGTGACACCCTACCTTATGGACGGCGTTATTATCGCATGCGAGAACAGCTCTCAGAGCCTTACTCTCTCCGGTGATTACGACAAGCTTACTCAGATTGTTGACAAGATCAAGGAGGACGACCCGGACACGCTGTGCCGTCTGCTCCGCGTGGACAAAGCGTACCATTCACACCACATGCAGGAAGCTGCTGACAGATACGAGACTGCACTTCAGGCGTTATGGGTGAAACGCTCCTCATCTATGATTCCAATGTTCTCGACAGTCAACGGGACTGAGGTAACGGATCCCTCCCTCCTGAGTGCCCGGTATTGGCGTCAAAACCTGGAGTGTCCTGTGCTCTTCCTGACCGGGACTCGAGCGTTGCTGGATGCGAATGAAGAGGAGAAAACGCGGGTTTTTGTTGAGATCGGCCCACATTCGGCGTTATCTGGACCTTTGAGGCAAATTCTCTCTGAACATCCGCGTGGCGGCTCATCGACATACATACCATCGCTCGTACGGGGAGAAGACCCAACAACCTCTTTGCTTTACACGGCTGGTAATATGTACAACTCCGGCATACCAGTGGACTTACGTATCATAAACGGGGAAGGAAGCCTTCTTGTGGATTTGCCTCCGTATCCCTGGCAACATGACACGAGGTACTGGAATCAGGGCTCCGCAGTGGAAGCCTGGAGAATGCGCAAATACCCCCACCATGAGATACTGGGCTCTCGAGTCCTGGGGTCGACAGAAACTGAGCCGTCATGGCGCAATACACTGGCACTTGATGATGCGCCTTGGCTCTATGGACACAGAGTGATAGGGAAGACACTGTTTCCCGGCGCAGGATATATTGCAATGGCCGGGGAGGCGATTCAGCAGATCACATCTCCCCCAACTACAGCTTATCAGATAAGCCATCTCCTTCTGAAGCATGCCCTCTTCATAGATAGCAACGAGTGCGTTGAGCTTGTCACCAACCTGCGACCTGTTCGGATTTCGGACATTGAGGATTCGCGTAGGTACGACTTCTCGATTACATGCGTACAAGGTGGGGAGACAACTCGACTTTGTACAGGCCAAATACGAGCAGTCCCAGAATCGGTTGCGCCTGAGATGCCTCTCCCAGAGAATACGGAGCCGCCGAGACAGGTCAACGCGGCTACTTGGTACAAGGCATTGCGGACGACTGGACTGGACTATTCGCGAGAATTCCGAGGCTTGGATGAGGTATATGCAGACCCTGTACGGTACGAAGCAACCGCTACGCTCAAGAAAGCGGAGGTATCTGCCAGTCGGTATGTAATGCATCCGGCGACCATCGACCGATGCTTGCAACTACTTTCGGTCGCAATCTTCCGCGGGCTGTCTCGTAACATGGATACTCGATGTCTCCCCATTCTGTTCGAGGATTTGTTTGTCGGCCCAGAACCAGCTGGTCTGCGTATCCAGGCCCAGGCAGATCCTCCACAAGGCAATTTTATCCACGGGAATATTGGTGCCATGTCAGATGGAAAGACCCTACTCTCAGTAAAGGGTGCGCGACTGCATATCTTCGCTGACGATGGCTCCTTGGAGCAAGAGAGGGAATTTGCAGCTAGGCCAGTTTGGATGCCGCATATTGATTTTATACCTGCGTCGGCCATGAACAAGTCACCCATGGCGGACTATCCAGAAAAAGAGCTATTGCCCCGAGTCGTCGATCTTTGCATAGCAGAGACGGCATCCAAGGTCCTAGACATCGAGCCGGTGGAGGACCACCACAAAAAGTACAAGAGCTGGCTGATGACAGAGCATATCAGGATAGAGAAGCAAAGGCCATGGCGACCCTTTGACATGGGATACGCGGTCGACTGCCCCTTTGACTCGTCCAACCGCACGGGTATGATTGAGTGGCTGAACGAGCAGATTGATCGTGGCGAGTACGTTAGTCTATCTCCGTTCTCAGCTTGCACGCGACGGGTTATGGAGAACATTACCGAGATCTTCGCCGGGACACGCAAACCACTGGGCATTCTGATGGAAGATGACGTACTGAGAAACTTGTACGATGCGCTGTTAAGGTTCGATAACTGCGCCGAGTTCTTCGGTACCTTGGGCCACTCAAACTCGGAGCTCAACATTCTCGAGGTAGGTGCTGGCACAGGCAGTGGGACGGCCACTTTCCTGGATTACCTGCACGCACCCGATGGAAGTCGCCTGTACTCGCAGTATACCTTTACAGATATATCAGCAGGGTTCCTGACCGCAGCCAAAGAGCGGTTCGGAAGATACGATGGTATGGAGTATGCGATTTTCGACATCACCAAGGATCCGGCTGAGCAGGGGTTCAAGCTTGGGAGCTATGACCTGATTATTGCCTCCAACGTATGTAGTCCCCACCGCTTCTCGATTTGATGATGATGATACTAACTATCGATTCCTTCGTTGCAGGTCATTCACGCGACTCCAAATCTTAGCCAATCGCTGGCGAATATCAAGGTTCTTCTGTCACCGGGAGGGCGTTTGTTCCTCCAGGAACTCAGCGGAGGTAAGTCTTAACTCGAGCTTATCCCACTATTAGATGGTCGCAACTAACGAGGCAACAACTACCGCTTAGAACGTAGAGATGCAGAATACATATTCGTAAGTTTTCTTGTCCATACTCGTTGCACTTGTCGGACCCGCTAATCATCGAATAAGGGCCTGCTCCCAGGATGGTGGGTTGGAGAAAACGATCGGCGCTCTCAAAGACCATACGTATCTGTTGAGCGCTGGGAGGAGGAGTTGAAAGTTGCAGGTTTCGGGGACGTCGAATTCTCGATTCACGAACAACGTGGCATGGTTGTAAGTCTGGTGGTGCAGAGTCCGAAACCCGCCCGTACGGCGCGCAGTGTGAACCTGCTCGTCCCAGAGAAGCCTTCCAAATGGATATCGGAAGTCCAAGCATATTTCGAGAAACATCGGTATCAAGTGAATGCTTGCTCGCTGAGCCAGGCACCATCGTTGGACGGGAACGTCATTTCGCTTCTGGACGCAGCCCGCCCGTGCCTCTTCGATATTGACCCTACCACTTTCCAACAGTTGAAAGACTGTATCCGGGGACCTAACGTGAAGCATGTGCTTTGGGTCACAAAGTCATCGCAGCTGGACTGCACAGATCCCCGTTATGGATTGACACAGGGGTTTGTACGTGTGTTCCACGGAGAATCTTATGCAAACGGTACGAGCGGCGCTACTTTGGAAATCGACAGCTTTGACAGAGAGGCGATTCCCCACTTGTTCCGTGTGTACGAGCATGCCAGTCCGTCGGAATCATCCGAGGAGGCGAGACGAGATGAGTATGCTCTGCACAAGGGCTTGATCCATGCTGGGCGATTAGAGTCTATGAGTGTCGACAAAGAGTTGCGGACACCGCCGAAGGATGAAGCGCCGAGAAGGCTGGGTCTTGCGACACCCGGTCTGCTAGACTCGTTCTTCTGGCGAGAAGACGTATATTCTACGCCCGGCGCGGGGGAAGTCCGGCTCCAGGTCAAATATGTGGGATTAAACTTCAAAGACATCATCACCGCCCTTGGGCTTATCGCATCGCCAGACCAGCTTGGTCTAGAAGGTAGCGGGATAGTGCAGTCGGTGGGTCCCGGTGTATCCCACGTCCGACCTGGGGACAGGGTAGTCTTCCTGGGACCTGGTTCGTTCGCAACTCATCTCACCATCCCTGCGATGCAAGTTTATCCTCTTCCGGATGGCTGGACCCTTGAAGAGGGGGCAACATCGCCAGTCGTGGCAATTACTGCTGGCCAGTGTCTCCTGAATTTCGTTAAGGTGCGGCGTGGCCAGTCGGTACTCATTCATTCTGCATGCGGCGGTGTTGGACTCGCAGCGATCAGGATCTGCAGAGCCGTAGGTGCTAAGGTAGGCTTACCCTTCACAACATAGGGGAAGTGCTCTACTAATCAAGAAACAGATATATGCAACCGTGGGAAGCGAAGAGAAGGTCCAGTATCTGATGGAAACATACGGGATCCCACGCTCATGCATCTTCCATTCACGAGACGCGTCATTTTATAGTGATTTGATGAGCGAGACAAGAGGCCGGGGAGCGGACTACGTCCTGAGTTCGCTCAGCGGCGAATTGCTCCAAACGTCGTGGAAATGCGTGGCCCCGGGAGGGACAATGTTCGATATCAGCCGACGAGATGTTTTGGCGGATGCGATGCTCCCGATGCGATACTTCCAGGAGCGCAAGTCGTTCATCACGCTAGATCTTACGGAATACACGGACGGAACTGCTGATGATTTACCGAATTTGTACGTACCAACCAACCCACTGTTGCGACTGCCTCTTGATGCTAACTCTCCTCAGCACCCAGAGTGTGGATAAGGGATTTATCGGGCCGATTAGCCCTGTAACCTGCTACGATGCATCGGAAATCTCGGCCGCTTTCCGACACATGCAGACCGGGCAACACATGGGCAAAATCGTTGTGCGGATGCCAGAATCCCCCAGCGAGCTCGCTGCACGGGAGACTCGCGCCGATGTGACATTCTCTCCGGACCACGCGTATCTCCTTTCCGGGGGATTAGGCGGCTTGGGCCGTGCCATCTCGAATTGGATGGTCGAGAAGGGTGCTCGTTGCTTGGTCTACCTGTCACCAAGCGCGGGCGTATCAGATACACATCGACCGTTTGCGGAGGAGCTCAAGTGTCAAGGCTGCGAAGCGATATTTGTTTCTGGAAGTGCTGCGGGGATGGCTGATATCCGGAGGGCTATCTCCCTGAGCCCGAAGCCAATCAAAGGAGTATTTCAGCTTGCTCTCGTGTTGCAGGTGAGCGTTTCCAATTTATGCTTGATGACGAAGTTGGCTAAGGAACCCTCTTTCTTAGGATCGAACGCTTGAACGAATGGCATTTGAAGACTGGAGAGTACCTCTGATACCCAAAGTTGACGGCACGTGGAACCTGCATCGCGCTTTTGAGTCTACGCCGCTGGACTTCTTTGTCATGTTTGGTTCTGTTGCAGGCACTATCGGGATGCTGGGCCAGGCCAATTATGCGGCGGCAAACACGTATATCAGCTCTCTCGCGAGGTACAGACAGTCCCTTGGGCTACCCGCCTCAGTGCTGGATCTCGGCCCCGTTGCAGACATTGGCTTTGTGGCTCGGAACCCGGAACTGGTCAAGGCATTGACTGTTCAGTTGGAATTGCCATTCATTCAAGAGCGCGAAATGCTGGATGCGATCGAAGCTTTGATTGAGCGGTCCTCATCGCCAGGCGAGCTGCCAACGGGACCAGAGGGGAGCGTGTCCGACTACCATTACATTACGCTGGGCATAGTAACAACAGCATCCTGGCTTCTTCAGCGCCACGATAGGCGGCTCTCGATCCTCATCAACCGCGCTCAAAAGGAACAGGACAGTACTCCAATCTCGGACGACGTGGGCGACTTTGTCATGCAAGTGGAGGCGGATCCGGAAATCCTCAACAACCCAGCGACCGAGGAGTTCCTGATCGAGAAAGTCGGGATGATGATCAAGTCGCCGACTCAAAAGGCGGCGACGGCGAAGAAGGTGGACATCAAGACGCTGTCGAACATCCCGATTGACTCTTTGATTGCGATTGAGGCGCGGGCGTGGGCGAGGAAGCGGCTTGGGGTGCAGATCAGCCTGTCGGATATCACTGCGGCGGGGAATGTGAAGGGGCTGGTGAATTTGGCGATTGATGAGCTGAAGAAGAGGTATCAGATAGCGTAGTGATTGTTTAATGATATTCAGTGAGGCTGTTCGGACGGATGACTGAAATGTGTGTTTTCGCGTTTTCACTCGAGATATATGGGAACCCCGGATGGACATACAGTACTCCAACCAAGGGAAGGTAAATTCTCCGAGGACCGGAGTATGTAGGGTTACCCACCAATGTATTTTGCCCAGCCCCATAGTTCCTGACGCTTCTGCTGCAACCTGCAAGAGAGGAGCCCATCTCCCGCTCCGCCGATCAAACAGCGGGCACAGCTAGACTCGAGAGGATTCGAGATTGTATGCACCCTGCAAGCCTAGATCTATAGGAGAGGTCTATTTCCATTGGCTGTAGCACACGGAGAGAAGGCAAGAAGGTCCTAACCTGTTTCACCTGGCTACGTAGCTATCGATCACATGCGATCTACCTATTGGACCGCAACAAATGCCGAGCCCAACCGTTTGGTACTCCGGAGTAGTCCAAACCAGTTACGTTAAGGAGCCTTGTCGAGGTCTGGAATCACTTTCGTAAACGTGAAGCAAACTTTGCAGGTCTGCGGCTCCATGCCCCGTATCGAATCTGTCTTAGCGCATCGCTCGTTTTTTCCCATTTGCGTGAAGACTTTCCCCCGCACGGCGAAATCTGCACCTCACACCGAACAGGGGGACGTGCTCGAAAACGAGGAGATTTCAGGGCCTCGATCTGTAAGAAATATACAGATGCACCACGATCCTAGAGAAAAAGCAGAGCTGCCGTGCTCTGAGTACCCACAATAATTAACTCGAGCCGAGAGAGATACTCCGTAGGTTCGGTTCGTATTCGAAAGGGGTCCGAACTCGGCCACCCGCAAACGATTTCTCCGTCCCCGCACCAGCGATTTTGCGGGGAGATTCTGCTTGCAGAACGGCCAAGCCGGGGGGGTCGTTGCCCTTAATTTCCGGGAACCAGCTGCGAGATGTCGCTTCCACGAGATTAAACTACATATAAGAACATGGATCGGAGCCGTGAGCTTCAACAATCAGACAGACACTTCTCTCTGTGCAATTGACTGAAGATGTTGCTCCCCAATCTCCTCTCGCTGGCGCTCGCCGGCAGCGCAGCCGCAGCCGCAACAGGTGCCGCAGGGAAACGAGGCTTCGTCACGACAAAGGGGAACAAGTTCCAGCTCGACGGGAAGGACTTCTATTTCGCTGGTAGCAATGCCTACTACTTTCCCTTTAACGACGTTCGTCTTCCTTCCCCCACCCGCCCGCAAATAAAACTCCCAGCTAACAACTATGTACAACTTTCAGAACCAAACCGACGTCGAACTCGGCCTCACAGCCGCGAAGAAGGCGGGCCTAAACGTCTTCCGCACGTGGGGGTTCAACGACAAGAACGTCACCTACATCGAGGGCGGCCTTCCGCAGTACGGCAACGAAGGGGCGGGCGAGACCGACGTCGTCTTCCAGCTCTGGGAGAACGGCAAGTCGACTATCAACCTCGAGCCGTTTGATAAGGTGGTCCGCGCCGCGGAGAACACGGGCATTAAGCTCATCGTTGCCTTTACGAATAACTGGGCTGATTATGGCGGTATGGATGTTTATACCGTCAATCTGGGTGGGCAGTACCATGATGATGTGAGATATATATATTCCTCCGCTTGTGGAGTAGGTTTCTCAAATGAGGTGCTAACAGCGCAACAGTTCTACCGCCTCCCGGCGATCAAGAAGGCCTACAAGCGCTACGTGAAAGAATTCGTCACGCGCTACCGCAACTCGCCCGCCATCATGGCGTGGGAGCTGGCCAACGAGCCCCGCTGCGGCGCCGACAGCACGCGCAGCCTCCCGCGAAGCGAGTCCGGCTGCGACCCGGAGCTGCTGACCTCGTGGATCAACGAGATGAGCACGTACATCAAGAGCATCGACCGCAACCACCTGGTGACCTGGGGCGGCGAGGGCCAGTTCAACATCGAGGGCGACGAGGACTGGGCGTACAATGGCGCGGACGGGGGCGACTTTGAGGCGGAGCTGCGGCTGCGGAATGTGGACTTTGGGGTCTTCCACTCGTACCCCGATTGGTGGAGTAAGACCGTCGAGTGGACGGATAAGTGGATTGTCGACCATGCGAAGGCCGGTAGGAAGGTGGGGAAGCCGGTTGTGCATGAGGAGTATGGTGAGTTCAGCCGCATTGTTCTATTGCTATTTCCTGACTGGTTACTTACTACTGGTGTAGGCTGGTTGACTGATGCGGGACGCCTGTCTAACCTGGGGACGGTGTCGAATACCACTCGCCTCGAGGCTGTCGGTGGATGGCAGAAGATCAGTCTGAAGGAGAAGATGCCGGATTTGTTCTGGCAGTTTGGCTTCTCGGGCTATTCCTACGGACGGAACCACGATGATGGATTTACAATCTATCTTGATGAGTACGCCTATCACCCCTATATACCTATATCTACATACTGACCATTTACAGCGCCGAGGCCCAGCAGCTCGTCTACAAGCACGCGCGCGAGGTCAACAAGCTCAATCGCTGCCGCTAGATAGTAATACTGTATCAGACTAAGTAGATCGATCGTGTATAATCAATCAATCAAGCCCTTAAGAGCTACAACCTACAGATTGAGGAACAACCCTCTCCATCACCCACCGTACAGCATCAACAATCACCCCCGGCCGCACAAGATGCACATTATGCCCTACATCCTCGACCCTTACATACCTGCTCACCCTCGAAAGCCCCAACTGCCCCTCCTGCACCTCCGCATCAACGCCCTCCCACCGATCCAACAAGTCCCGAAACGCCCTCTGCTGCTCCACACTCCCATTCCCAACCTTAACACCCGCCTCGTAGATCCGCTCGTAATCCCTCACCCCGTTCGCCCGCACAACTACAAGCGGCCTGTCGCCCAGAGCTACATTCCGCACCTGCTCCTTCCCTCTAAGCGTCGCACAAACCTCAACAAAACTCCCCGCCTCCTCCATCGCCGCCCCCTGGGCACCCGCATAGATATCCCTCGCGCGCGCGCGCCACTCCTCATCCGAAAGCACCGTATCCGCCCGCAGACCCGTCACCCTCGCAAAATTCAAATCCCCCATGACAGCGACGACATTCGGGTCTGGGAAGTCCGGGAATAGCTCGGCCGAGCGCTCGGTCGCGCAGTCGACGAGGACCATCCCGGCTACTACTCCATCCTCCGGATGAGGATGTAATTCCAGGAACTCGCGCGCGACGATCCCGCCGTAGCTGTGCGCGAGCAGGATATACGGACCGCGTTCGTTGAGGGTGTGTAGGAGCGTGTGTAGTTCTGTCGCTGCGCGTACGGCGACTGGGCCTGTGATCTCATTTGAGTTCGAGTCTGAGGGTGGACTAGGACGCTTCTCGCTGCGCCCGAGACCCGTGCGGTCGTAGAGGAGGATGCGCGCGGAGGGGCGGAGAAGCCGCTCGAGGGCGACGTAGCTGGATGCGACGTCGCCGGCGCCGGGGATGATCACGACCAGGGGATTCTGAGGGGGGGAGTCTCCTTCCTCCTTTGGGTTGGATTTGGATTTGGAGTTGGAGTCGGGATCGCCGGATACTGATAGGACAGGCGGCGCCGGCGGACGCGGCCGCTCATCCTCGCCAGGGTTGGAGAGGGAGGTCCAGAGGCTGTGTGTGCCGATCGGTATCATTGATATTATGGCATTTGCGGACGATGGGTCTGGGACGGCTGAGTCGGAGCCGGAGCCGGAGCGGGATTTGAAGGGTGGTTCCATGGCTCGGCTTAAGTGTACAACGTAGGTAAGTGTACTCCCTACTACGGAGTCTGTAAATGCACTGTAGGGCTGCCGGCTGGTGGCTAGCCGGACGGGGAAAAGGGGTGTTTGGGGTTGACTACGGGCGTTGGAGGTTGATGAGTCGATTGTGGATACTGTGTAGGAAGGTGGAGCCCGCAGATGTTGATATTATTTACGGTGTGCAGAGCTGGTGGCCTTATCCAGAGGCATCTGATATGGAAGGATATCCAGAAGAGTCATCAGGCAGGGCAGGGCAGGGCAGTGAGGATGGTGGAGGCTCAACAACGATGTCGTCGGGAATCAAGCGGCGAAAGGGACCAAACAGACGCCAGAAGAGCCGACATAGCCTCAGGGATTACATTAGTTACATAATATGGAGCGACTAGGAAGTTAGTACCTTTTCTCCAGAATACGACATCGTTGCGGCTGGACAAGTTCAAGTGCAGAAAAAAGTTCAGCCCCCAAATCCTGCCATAAACAACACGCAACAAGTGGAGAGACCAAATCCAGCCTCTCGCTTTGTCGCTCTCGCTTTCTTTTGTCTGGGTTTCAGGGCGCAACAAAGCAGTGTTGAACAATAATCCTCCGGTCGGCAAAGAACTCCGCACCACTGCATAAGCAGCCACATTTCGAAACAGCCTGCCCCCCAGAAGTTGCAGCCACGACACGGTGGCAGGAAAACGAGGAAATGGAACCAGGCAACCACAAAAGGGTTTCCCGGGCGCAACACGAGCGACAAGCCAAACACGATGCTCTCGCCAGTCACATCGTCTCCCGCGGTGTTTGATCACGATCGACCGTCGCATGTTGAGCACCTCCAGCCGATCAGCACAGCCCTGACAGGCCAGGAACAAGCGACAAAGGGCAAAGACCCCTACGCGACTAAGCCCGATGCGAAGCAGCTGCGGGGCTGACTCGGCCAGCGCATCGCCAGCCTTGCAGTCTGATTCGCCCTCGTTATAAATAGATCGTCCTCTCTCACTTCCGCCGTGCCACGAAACGGGCGCTTGGCGGGCGAGATCGCCGGCGGGTCAGACGCTGCGAGAGGCCCATTCAATGTCCATTAATATTCAAAGCTCCATTCATCCTCCATTCAGCGAGGCGGAGCGCTGATCTGCAGCAGGCCCCGTATCACCAGCGGCCAGGAACCGCCGCCGGACGGACATGGCCATGGGGCTGGTGGTCCATTGTTCGACATACAAAAAGGGCCCTTGGCCCTCAGGGACCTTGCTGGAATCAGACTCACACATCCTCATCCTCATCTCATCATCATCATCACAATGCGCTTTCTTCCTCTGGTCAGCGCCCTCGGCCTCGGCGCCGTCGTCTCCGCCCGCTGCGGCACCCGCCCCCCCTCGGACAACATCAAAGCGCACCACAAGTACTTCCAAGCGCAAGAAGACCGCGCCGAAGCGCGCGCGCTGCCGCGCGATGTCTTCGACGTGAAGATCGACACGTACATCCACGTCATTTTGACCAACACCACGGGCGTCAACACGACGGCGCTGCCCGCGCAGATCCGCGAGCAGATGGACGTCCTGAACGAGAACTACCACGACACGGGCTTCCAGTTCGATCTCGTCAACGTCTCCTACACCCGCAACAACAACTGGCAGGTCATCACCGATGGCTCGGCCACTGAGTACGAGGTTAAGAGTACCCTGCGCCGCGGCGATTATACCGCGTTGAACCTGTACCTCGGTACCATTGGGGATGGGATTCTTGGTTATGCGTACGCTTCCCCCATTTCCATACTACTATCTATATCTATCCATCCAATGATTATTATACTAACATAGAAAACAGTACCTTCCCCGACAACGTCACACCCCGCGAATTCCTCCTCGACGGCGTAGTCTGCGACCCACGCACCCTCCCAGGCGGCCAAGCCCCCTACGACCTGGGCATCACAGCAGTGCACGAAGTCGGCCACTGGCTCAACCTCTTCCACACCTTCCAACCGGGGAACAACGACCCCGAGATCCCAGGCTGCTTCGGGCACGGCGACTACATCCACGACACGCCCGCTGAAGCCTTCGCTGCGTATGGCTGCCCGAAGGTGCGCGATACCTGCACGGGAGTTAACGAGACGAGCAACCCGTTCAGCGTCCCCGGAACAGACCCGATTCATAACTTTATGGATTATACGGATGATATCTGCCTCACGCATTTCACGCAGGGACAGGTGCTCCGCATGCAGAGTTCGTGGGGCGAGGAGCGCGTGGGCTATGTTCCTGGTGTGGCGGGCCGTGGGGATCGCAGGAAGGCAAGGCCTGGTTCTGGGTGGTAAATACCTGAGTTGAGCTGACCTGGCCTGACCTCTTTTTTTATTATTGTTTAATACGGTGATGCATGGGGGTGGCGGGAGTTGATTTAATCGATTGAATAATGGGTGGGTGGGTGGTGTCGTGGTGAGAATTAGCAGGTGGTTGTTGGTGTTGACGACAAGTTTGTATTATTGGGAGGGGAGGGCTGTACATACTGTGAAGATAAACTGCATTGGCTTTCACAGACATAGACCGAAGACGACGACGGGAGTCGATACCCAGATGATATTATCTGCGATAATAGAATGGACATGAATATATTTCTTCCAAACCCTCTCCAACAAATCTTTCAATCTGATTTTGGAACAACAGAACCATCATCGAAAGTTCATCTAGATAGCTTCCCCTGACCACCCAAAGATCAAACCAACCAACAAACCAATCTCTTTCCCGCCCGCGGCAGGGCAAGAAGCTCAAACCGAACGAACCACGGAACGCAGTTTCTCAGACGAGAAAATGGACCGAGCAATCAAGACGAGGAAACCAAAACCCCTGTTGGAGCCCGCGGAAGGCTTCGCTTGGCAGGCAGGACAAGACGGAAAGCGATCGACAAGGCGACATGTGCTTTGTCCCGAGTCTGCTTTTGATTCGATACACACAGGACGGAGCAGATGGAGAGTGGGGTGGGGGTTGTCTTGAACTTGAAGTTGGTCGGACGCCGATCGCGGGTTGTTTTGGTTCGCTTCCGATTCGCATTTCACATTCTTCTGATCAGACACAGAGCGAGCGGCAGGATAGGACAAGACAAGGAGATGAGACAGCTCAGCTCGGGAGGAACTGTACGGAAGATAGAATGAGGAAAATAATTGGTCGCGCCTGTTGCACAGGCGAAAGACAACGAACATAGCAGCCCTGGCTCTGAGACTCTCGTCAAATAGGCCCACAATCCACATGTGGTACTACCGCTCGGTGTCTTGATCCTCCCCTTTCACGACCCGTCGACTCTGGAGTCCATCGCGCGAGCTAGGATGCGACGGACGGCTGGATTCCATTCCGGACTAGACGATGCGATGCGTTGTGCCGGGCGAGTGGGTAGGTGGCGTGGCGTGGCACACACGGGGTACATGCGGCACCTGAAGAGTCCAGTGAGGTAGTACAGCATCGTCATCGCATTAATCTATTATTCTATCGACGTATCCATGGATTTATCCTCTCCTCTCCTCTCCACAAAGCAAGCAAGCGGAAGCCATCATATCCGGTGCTCAAGCTCCGGTGCTCAATGACTATGACTCTGCCTCCGCCGGCGGCCCATTAAACTTGAGGATACTCTCCGCAGCCGCGAGAATCGCCTCCTCGCTCGAATACCTCGACTCCCACCCGAGCATCTCCCTCGCCTTCTTCCCCGAAATGACCCTGCGCACCCCCAGATCCGCAAGCAGCAGCTTCGCAACAGGCATGAACATCGCCACCCCGCGCACAAGCACATCCGGGAGGACCAGCGCAGGGACCTTCTTGCCCTTCTCACCGAGTTTCGTCCGCAGTATCCGCGCCATCTCCTCCATCCACAGCATGCCCCCTCCCCCTCCCCCTCCCTCCTCGCGGCCACCAATACAAATAAACCGCTCGGCAGACGCAGCAGCATGCGTCATCGCAAGCACATGCAACGCCGCACAATCGCGCACATCCACAACCCCAAACTGCACGCGGGGAATGCCAGGCGCATTCCCCTCCAGAAACTCGGAAATCGAGCGAAAAGTCGTACAATCCTCGCGGCCGAGCGCAGGACCATAGATGTTCACGGGGTTGATCACCACAAGCTCCATTTTATTCCCGCTCGTGCCCCGCGATCCAGCCTCTGATCCGAACATGCTTCCACCGCTTTCGCCTTCGACGAGCTCCCACGCTGCCTGCTCCGCGAGCGTCTTGCTCTTCGCGTACGCGGGCACGAGTCGCGGTTTCGAGAGATCCGTCCAGTCGTCTTCGATAATCGGAACAGCGGGATCGCGCCCGAGGTGTCGCGCACCGTAGGCGATCGCAGCGAACGAGCTTGTCAGCACGACGCGTCGCACACCCGCATCTTTCGCGGCGCGGAGCACGCGCTTCGTGCCCTCGACTGCTGGTATGATGAGATCGTATTCATCTTTCGGCGGGTGCGCGGGGAACGGGGAAGCGATGTGTTGGACGTATGTGACGTCTTTCAGGGCGGTTGTCCAGCCGTCGTTGGAGGAGAGGTCTGCGGGGAGGAATTCGAGGGAGGAGGTTATTGTGGATTGCGGGATGGAGGCTTCGCGGAGGGAGGATTTGATTTCTTCGATGCGGGAGAGGGAGCGGAGGGTTGTGCGGATGCGGTATGGGGGTGTTGTTGTTGTTGGTGGTGGTGGTGATGGTGTTGTTTGTGAGAGGAGTGTGGCGATGACCCATTTTGCGAGGAAGCCTGTGCCACCTGTTACCAGGACCAGGGGGCGCGGGTCTGTTTGTGAGGAGGAGGAGAAGGAGGAAAAGCGCGGAGAGAGCGGAGAGGAGGGGGAGCGGAAGGGTGAAGGTGAAGGTGAAGGAGAGTCGGCGACTGCAGAGGACGAAGCAGGTTTATCAGGCGAAGGAGGCGTCGAGTCGGCCATGATGGCTGGCGTTGATTGAGTTTCGAGGCGTTGCGGCCACAATCACATTCACAGGCACAATCAAACGATCACAATGCGATTCACCCCAGGGGCGAATTCACCGGCCCAGACATGTTATATACAGCCCAAAAATCGAGTCGAGCCCGAGGCAGAGCCAGAGACCCTCCTGCAGCCTGCGGCACGGAACGCATAGTTAACTAATAGCTAGCCCGTGTGGATCATGCACTCAATCAATGAATTCTCGTTCCTTTTGATGAACAGGCTGATGCGGTGTGATAAGAAATTTCGGGGTTGACAAATCTTCCATCGCTGCTCCACACTTGCACTTTTTGGGTCCGGTTTAGCTGCACTTTAGCTTGCTTTGGCTTGATTTTGGCCCCAGACTAGCCCTGCTTCGGGAAGGAGCCCCTCGAACGGGTGTTTGGGGTTGACAAATTGTCGGCTTTAAGCTAAGCTTTGTTCGTCTTAGACTTGGGCTGCCCTGGGCTGGACTGGACTGGAGGAGTTGGGGGTGCCTGAAGAGGACCTTGAGACGACCCGAGAGAGAATAAGCAATTAAGCATAGTGCGTTAAGCGTCTGCTCAGCACGAACGAAGCCTTCGGATGCAACCGAGGGACCCGGCGAGACAATTATTCTATTTTTCTAAACCAGGATAACAATTAACATTCGATCAGTATCCAATACTCCGTACATATGCAATGGCCCAGACATAGGTAGGCGAAGGTAGTTACATCCCCGTATACGCATTCAACGCCAACTGCCCCCCAAGGTGCGCATACAGCACATTCGACCCCGCGGCGATCTCGCCCCGCTGCACGAGATCCATCATCCCAGCGAGTGACTTGCCCTCATACACGGGATCCGTGATAAACGCCTCCGTCCGCGCCCCGAACTTGATCGCCTCGATCGTCCGCTCATCGGGGATCCCATACACCCCCCCGTGGTACCGATCATCAAGGATGATATCGTCTTCCGTGATATCATCCGCTGATAACCCGATCGTGGCGGCTGTATTCTTGGCGATGCGCAGGACCTGCTCGAAGGTCTGCGGGACAGTCGCGCTCGCGTCGATCCCGATAACCTTCCGCGGCTTCGACAAGCCCCTCTTCTCAGCAAGCTTAAACCCCGCGACCATGCCCGCCATCGTACTCCCCGTCACCGCACACACAATCACGCTATCGAAAAACACACCGGACTCCTCCTCCTGCTGAATCACCTCAAACGCCCAGCGCGCGAAACCCAGCCCGCCCAGCGGGTGATCCGACGCGCCCGCAGGGATATAATACGGCTTCCCGCCGTTCTCTCTAATCTCCTTCTCGAGGTTCGCGAGCGTGTCCTTGTGCTCGATGCCGAAGGGCGACGGGTCGAGACGGGTGTCTGCGTTCATTAAGCGCGAGAGCTGGATGTTGCCGGCTTTGTCGTAGACGGCGTCGGTCCAGTCGACCCATTTCTCTTGGATGAGCGAGACTTTCAGGCCGAGTTTGCTGCCGACGGCGGCGACCTGGCGTGTGTGGTTTGATTGGAAGCCGCCGATTGAGACGAGTGTGTCGGCGCCTGAGGCGAGGGCGTCGGAGGCGAGGTATCTACACCTGTTAGTACATATACCCTTACGGATCCTTAACCTCTCTCCAGACGGGGATGATGGCCAAATATGTGTGACTTACTCAAGTTTCCGCGTCTTATTCCCGCCAAATGCCAATCCCGAGTTACAGTCCTCGCGCTTGGCGTAGATATTGACTTTGCCGCCGAGGGCCTTTGTGATGTTGGGTAAATGCTGGATAGGTGAAGGCCCGAAGAGGAAGGACTCGCGGGGGATGCTGGCGAAGGGCTCGGGGAGGGGGATGGAGGCCATTGTGACGGTTGGAGATGAGGGTGTGTGTGAGGAAGTGAGGAAGAGAAGGGTTGGTGTGAGGAGAAAGAGTATACGCGTAGGTAGTTGAATGAAGAGCTGGGAGCTCAGTATATAGCTTGTTATCAGGATGAGGGGTTGCGTTATCGGAGAGGGAGAGGGAGGGGTATCAAATAGGGAGGGTATGCAGCCCGCTGAGGGCTGGAGGGGCGTTTTCCGACGGGGAAGAAGCCCTTCTGTTGGTGGGCTGCTCTTTCCTCAACTTGATCAACCAATCAACGGTGTAGTTTGCCTCTCCGACGGACACAGCTCTCGGAGGGGCAGCTACTCGACTTGTATAGCTCCACTGGTCGATAAACATGATAATGGCCGATAAAGCTTGCAATCGATGAACATTACGCGATGCCATCGATATAGAGCGATCTGATTGCTCTCGCCCAACTACCTCGGCTCGCATTCTGTTCGGAGAGCGGCCGAATTCTTATAGTAGGCCACTCGTGGTAAACATCATTCATGTCCACCCCCTTCATGTGGTGCAAATATATACCTTAACCCTTCTCGTTATACCTCCATTGTAGTTCCGACCGAAAATTCTATCGTCCGAGAAACTACAAGCGCCTCTCACATGCCTGGTTCTGGCGTTGCATTATACATTCGAGCCTGGGATTGCAACTGGATAATGTGCTATGACTCGGGAAAAGACAAGGTGATTTTCAATGAATTTAGAACATCCCATGGATGATACCTGCACGGAGTATGATATCTCAATGTTGTCTACGGACGGATGACTAAGCGCGCGTCACCCCCTTGACCGGCAACCACCAACTACCAACCACCAACCTTCCAACTCTTGTGTTAACCATCCAAGATGTCTTCATCATGATCAAGCCTAAGTTGGGACCATGGACGACTCCGGTTACTCGATTTCTTCCTCTTTGGAGTTGTGCTATACCCTCCTCGACATTTAACTCCCGCAAGGTTTCAACGACCAATGAGAATGGTCGACTATTCGAATACACATCTGGGCGATGGATGTGAGTTTCTCAAGTATGGCTGCCAACTTTGATAGCTTATCCAGGTAGATACAACGAGAAACTTCGTCTCGCTGAGCGCCATATGGAGTTTAATGTCAATGCACTGAAAAGCGCCGCTGCTCAGTCGCTGAAGAGATGCGATACACATATCAAGAGTCTGTCGAAGCTGGCGGAAGGAGGCTTCAATCGTGTCCTACAGATAACCATGCACGATGATACTCAGGTCCTTATTAGATTGCCATATCCCTCAACTGAACCCAAGAAACTGGCAATCGCTAGCGAGGTGGCGACCTTGGCTCTCCTGCGAGCGCATGGTCTTCCTGTGCCCCGTGTGCATGCGTACTCGACTGATGCTAACAATCCCGTTGGCTCGGAGTATATCATCATGGAAAAGCTACCAGGGAAACCACTTGGCGACCGGTGGTTTGAGCTGTCTGATAAAGAACGTCTGAAGGTGCTTCTGCAGCTCGTGCAGCTGGAAGCAAAGTTTCATGCTATTGAGCTTCCCTCGAGCGGGAGCATCTACTATGCGCGCGACCTGCCATCGGACTCGCCCCCCATTCATATTCCAGACTCGGATTTCTGTATCGGTCCGTATGCAGCTCTTGAATGGTGGTTTGCACAGCGCGGCGCGCTCTGCATTGATCGCGGTCCTTGTAAGTAAGTGCCTGTTATACCAGCTTGCCTCACCCTTGACCATATAAATACTAGGTGAGGACGCGATCGATACTCTGCGCAACCCTGCGTTGAAAGAACTGGCCTGGCTGCGTGAATGTGGACGACCGCGCTTTCCATTTGAGCGAGCCTATCGCGAGTCGCTGGAGTACCGATTGTCCGAGCCTAGCGAGCATATTACCTCGCTGGAATCCTACCTCAAGATTACTCCTGCACTGCTCCCAGCGAAGGAATTCTTACGGCCAGTCCTTCGCCACCCCGATCTCCAACCTAACAACATCTTCGTCTCCGACGACCTCGACATCGTCGGCCTAATCGACTGGCAACACGCCTCTGTGCAGCCCCTCTTCCTCGCCGCGGGGATCCCGAAATTCTTCCAGAACTACGCCGACCCCGAATCGCTTCATTTTCGCCCGCCACCCCCTGCTCCGGATGTAAGCGACATGGACGAGGCCGAAAAGGCCAGCGCTCTTTACGAATTCCAGCGCCGGCATACCCATTTCTTCTACCTAGGCTTCACGCAGCGTTTCAACGAACAGCACTTCAATGCCATGGCCCAGCCGACGAATATGCTCACGCGCCGCATCTTCACACACGCAGGCGAGCCCTGGGAGGGGAATAACATCCCACTGCAGGCGGACCTTGTCCTGCTAACTCAAGCATGGAAAGAATATTCAGCTGGCGCGTGTCCGATATCATTCTCTCCGACCGAGGTCGAGTCCATCATGCGGCTACAGAACGAGCAGGAAGAGGTTGATCTGCAGCTCAAAATTGTTCGCGATTTAATTGGGATTAGTATAGATGGTTGGACTCCATTGGAGGAATATGAGGCTGCCTGTGCGCGTGCGCGACAGATTAAGATCGATGGGCTTGCGTCGCTTGATACGGACTATGAGCGCGAAATGATGAGGCGTCATTGGCCGTTTGATGACCATGACGAGAATGAGTAGCGCGGCTGTCTTCTGTTGCTTCACTACGAACCCCGGGGGAGGGAATATTCCCTATCCATATGTAACATGACGTGAGTGCGTAACAGTCGGCGACCACCTGACACCCGCTTTTCAGGATGAACAACAGGGGAAAATAATATCTTTAAACTAATCTAACTCTACTCAATGGAACGAAAATATTATTGTAGGTTGTGGTTGTTAAACAAGTCTATTTATTACGCACTACTAACTACTCCATATTGAAGGTATCCAAGTCGCGCGACTTCAGAGCGGCACTGTCCATCTACTCCTATATATCTAATCCGAGAAGGGCCACTGGTAGTCGTCCTCTTAAAATGTGAATCACGCAACCTGCGAAACCTCAACCTTGTCCCACCAAAACTCCGTCTCGCCCGTCGTTCCCCTGGCCCACGTATCATCCACAAACTTCGCCACACCCCTTTCCCTCTCCGCCTGCTCATTCCCCCCACCAACAAGCTCCTCAACCCCCTCCCCAAACACCAAAACCCTCGGTCTCTCCGCCTCATACGGTCCCCAAACAGGCCTCACCGGATACCGCCCTGTTACGCGATTCGGATCCCCAGCCACAATAAAACTAGTAAGATACGCATGCAACACACCGGAGAGCTCGCGCTGCGTCGTTGAAATACTCGTGATCTGCTTATTGAAGGTCTCGTAATACATATTATCCGCGTGGTTCGCGCGCCCCACGACCGTCCGCGGCAGCGCCCAGTGATACAGCCAGACGGAGCCTGGATTCACGCGCGTCGCGAAGTCCGCTGTCTGCCTTACCGGCGCGACGTACGCGTAGTGTGCGTATGCAGCCTCGAGGCGCTTATACTGTGCTCCGAGGCCGTGGCCTGTGCGTGTTTCAGTGTAGGGGTTGTTCTTTGTGTGGATGCTCGGGTCTGGGTATAGCTTCTCGATCATATCGAGGTCTTCAGCCGAGAGGGCAGGGAGGAGATTGGACCAGAAGGCGCGGAACCCCGCGGCGCTGTCGAGCGTCTTGTCGACGTACATTGTCCCCTCGTTCGTCGTGAAGCCCGTTAGGATGGGGACCTTGTGCCACTGACCGCTCTTCCATGCGTCTAGTGGCGCGCGCGGGATGATGCTCTCGGGACCCTCGCCGTCGATGACGGGCTGGAAGGCCCAGCGGAGCGAGGGGTTGTATTTGTCGAAGACGGCTGTCTGGGCGCGGGTGATTGTTTCGGTGGGGAGGGAGCGGAGGAAGGGGAAGATTTGCGACTCGGGGAGTGAAGGGGGTGCACCGACTTCGGAGAGGAAGTCGGTGAATTGCGCTTCGTGGATTGCCGCGTTGTAGGGGCGCACAGCGCGCGATGTGGCTGCGCCGGATTCGATTATCACCCGGTGGAAGAGCGGTGCGCGGCCTGCGGTGTAGTTGAGGAGGTGGTGGCCGATCTACTCATGCCAGAGTTAGAATGGACATACCTGGTCAATGTATATACATTCCCTCTGGGAAGAGGATGGTAGGTAGGATATACATACCGAATGCGCCCCAGCAGACAACCCAACAAGCGTAACGACATCCGGATCGCCTCCAAAGGACCGAATATTCTCCCGCACCCACTCCATGAGAGCCACCTGATCGCGCAGCCCCAGATTCAGCGCACCCTCGGCTTTCGTCACCCCGGACGGCAGGAACCCCAGCGCGCCTAGCCTGTACCCGAAACTCACTGCGATAAACGGCTCCGCGGACCACGCGACCATCGGCGCGGTATTGTGCATCGACGCGGAGCCGCGATTGAACGCGCCGCCGTGGATGTAGATTGCTACAGGCAGGAGCTTGTCGCTTCCGGCATTGGTAGGTGATGGTGATGGGCGGAAGATGTTTGCTGTGAGGCAGTCCTCGCTCTGCTCGAGCTTGGGCCCGGTTTGCAGGAGTGCTTTTCCGGGAGCGATGGGCCCGTATTTCGAGGCGTCGATGGTTGTTTCTGGCGATGTGGCGGCGACTTTGACTGCTGGCCGGAAGCGTAGATCACCTACTGGTGGCTGCGCGTAGGGAATTCCGAGGAAGGCGTCGACGGGTTGCGGGAAGTCGTCCTCGTTTATCTGGATTCCGATGACTTTGCCCTGTGGCAGGGTTACCGAGGGGCGGTTATCTTGGTGGCCTTCTGCCATGTCTGATGATATATTCTCTTTTGGTATCCAAGTGTTGATGTTGGTAGCATTAGATGCTGAAGAGGGGTCGACAGGAGAAATAATATATCGGAGACAGAAGTAGCGCCGAAGACGAGGGGGAGGGGGAGGGCCGTTCTTATCCTCCAATGCGAGGTGCTCGGACAGAGTCCGTTGGAGTAAGTCGAGATGTCGGAAAAGAGGGTCGCGATGGTGAGCTGCCGGTGGAGTATGGCTCCATAGTGCTTCACACTTTTATTGTTGTGTAATCCAGTCGAATGAATGGCAGAGCTGTTGTATAACTTGTATACGAGCCTTAATCACAAATATATCCCAACTATCCCAAGATGTAGAACAACAACAAACGTGAAGCAAAGGATATAGTTCACCATCGGAAAACAGGCATATGAAGCCAACTTCCCCGCTTTTTGATAAGCTATCATGCTGATCTCGACGCCACGAGAGGGGGTGTTATCAAGTACCTACCTTACCTATCTCTGCTGGACAGATAGCCAGCGTCTATAAATCCTCCCCGGATTACTCTACCCCAACGATGCCTCCTCTCGCCAAGTGCCATCTCCTTCTCATCTTTTCTCTATCTAACCAGCTACCATGGCAAACATACAAGCCCACGACACCGAGAAAGCCCCCAAGACTGGAGAGAGCACCGGTGATGCACCCGAAAAAGACCTTCAGGTCGGAACGGTCACCGACCTGGACGAAGGCGAAGTCTTCCTGCGCCAGCACGGGTTCACAAACGAAGACCTCCAGGGGTTCCTGACCGACGAAGCACGCAACAAAGCGCTCGTCCGCAAAGTCGACCTCATCCTGCTCCCGCTGCTCGCGGGGACATACATGCTGCAATACATCGACAAGTCGGCGCTCGCGTACTCGGCCGTCTTCGACCTCCTCCCCTCAACGGGGATGAGTAGCGAGCAGTATAGCTGGCTAGCGAGTATCTTCTACTTCGCGTACCTGCTCGCGGAGTATCCGTGGACGTTCCTTGCGCAGAGGACGCGGATGGGGAAGGTTGTCTCCGGGAATATTATTGCTTGGGGCGCGATGTTGATGATTACGGCTGCTTCGACCAACTTTACAGGAATGGCGATCTGTCGGTTCCTGCTGGGCGTGTTTGAGGCGCCGATTACGAATTGCTTTATGATGATTGTCGGCATGTGGTATACGCGCTCGGAGCAGCCGTTTCGCGCGGGGATCTTCTATTCGTGTAATGGGTTGGGGGCGATGGTTGGTATGTACAAAACACTTCAAGGCAATATGGCCATACTAACGGGATAAATAGGTGGGCTTTTGACATTTGGAATCGGGCAAATTCATTCGATCGCCGTCTGGAGAGCCATCTTCCTCATCCTGGGCGGCATCACCGTGCTCTGGGGGTTCGTCATGCTAGTCTTCCTCCCGGACGACATCCTCTCCGCGAAGCGATTCACCCTCGAAGACAAAGCGCTCCTGGTCGGCCGCGGCCGCCTTGCTCGCACCGGTATCCTAAACCACCAGATAAAATGGTACCAAATCCGCGAAGCCTTCATCGACCCGCAAGTGTGGATCCTGTTCCTGTTCATGCTGCTGAACGAGACCATCAACGGCGGCATCGCCAGCTTCAGCAAGCTGATCATCAAGGGTCTCACGGGCGACCCCCTCACAACTGTCGCCCTGGGCATCCCCTTCGGTGCATTCCAACTCCTCTGGGTCCTCTCGGGGACATTCATCGCGTCGCGGGTCCCTAACTGCCGCACGCTCGTCATGTTCGCGTACCTTCTCCCGACCATAATCGGCGTCTGCATCATGTGGAAGCTATCGCACGCGACGCAAAAAGTCGGCGTGCTGTTCGGGTACTACATCGTCGGCGCGTACGTGTGCTCGCTCGTTCTGGCGCTGCAGATGCCGGCGACGAATCTCGGGGGTTATACCAAGCGAGTCACGAGCGTTGCGCTGGTCTTTCTTGCATACTGCGCGGGAAACATTATCGGGCCGCATGCGTTCCTCGCGGAGGAGGCGCCGATCTACCAGACTGGGTGCAAGGTTATACTGTCTTGTTCCTCTGCGCAGGCGGTCTTGGCTATCGCCCTCCGGCTCTTGCTTGCTCGACGGAATAAGCAGAGGGATGAAGCTGCTGCAGCTAACCCGTCTGCTGAGGAAGGGGATGAGTTAGGAGACTTGACGGACTTTGAGGTAAGTCAAGCCCGCTCCGTTACAACAACAACCTCCCTAGTATCCGAGCACTAACTGAAGATGTGTAGAACCCACGGTTCCGCTACGTCCTCTGAGCGCGGGGCGCGTGTTTTAGTTAGACTGGTGGCATCGTCATGGAAATGTACGTAAATCATAGTCATCCACGTTCGGCATCTGCCAAAGATCCGGAAACGTGACGTAATCAGATATCATCCCGCCGCCGCCAGGCATGGATCCAAATGTCATAAACGTTTGTAGGTAGTCCGGGTTCATATGGTGTTCTGAATCCGCCTGACCGTAGTTTAGAGCTCCTTGTACTAGTGGTGGTGGGACGTCCGCATGACTTTCGGAGGGGACTGTGTCGGCGGGTGTTGGGAATGGAACTGACGAATTTGATGAACTGCCTTGCTGTTGTTGCCTTTCACTCGAGTACTGCTGCTGTCCAGGAGGATTCTTCCGCCACGTGTCGAGATTATTCCAGTCGCATAATCGATCAACAACTGCCTCACACTGCCCCAAGCAGATATCCGCAAGGTCCCAGTTCAGCTCGTCTTTCGTCTGGCGCAGGAAATCGATTAGGCTTTTCGCACTAGCTACACATTCCTGCGCGGTATCCGGGGTTTCGGCTTCCAGCGCACAGCGCAGGGTCAGCGTCGCTGCTGATGTGAAATGGTACGCCGTATACGGCAGCCAGAAGGCATCGATCTCGTCCTCGCATAGCGTTGTTGTGAAATCGATCACGGCTCGTGCGGCTTTGCGGCATTGGGAGCGGTAGTAGAGCTTGTCTTCCTCGGCTGTATCTTCGCTTGAGCGATGGATTTCCTAATACATAAACTATCAGTGACGCACTGTATGTAAGACGTGAAAGCACACACCAAGAGAGCCATCCTGGCGAGACAGAGTTTGACTGCGAGAAACGATAGTTGTAAATTGAGTGCCCCAGCAGCTTTGCGTTCAAACACTGGAGAGGTAGGGCGAAGCCACGACGGTAGACTCTCCTCCCACTCGTTGAGCGTGGTCTCATGTCGTCGCAATGTCCTGAACGAAGTCTCCAGCGGCTGAATCTCCAACGCATAGATCAACGGCAGGATTTGTCCTAGTATCGTGGTCAAAGAGCATAGAGCAATGAAAGAGTGACCTCCTTGCACACGAGAATCAGCTGAAAGGCCCTGTCCAGCTGCGAGGTCAACAAGTAGAGAGTCCGAATCTGGCAGAGGCACATCCCACTGCGACCGGTGGATATGTGGAGGCGTTCCGTGAGACAAGCTCGCCCTACTCCAGTCAGCATGCATTGCCCCGCGACATCTTAAATCTTGGACGTACCATTGATCATGGATCAGTATCCCCCACCAAGTCCGTATCCGTAAGCTCTTCTGCCGACGATCGAGTCCCCAGCTTGCGGGGTTGCGGTTCAGCCCCAGACTCTGCGCAAGGGCAACAACGCGACCGACATTCACGGCATTGTATGTAATAGAGGTAATCGGGCGACCGAGAAGGTCTAAGATGCAAGCAAGGACGGTGGAAAAGTTCGGACTCAGAAAATCGTCGTTCATCGCACTAACGGTCAGATTCCACATGTACTTGATGTCCGGGGCCGGACGTCGCGTGGCAGCGATGGTCGGAGATCTTTTCCAGAGGATTAGCGAGACAGCGTAGATCTCGCACGCCAATGTATGCGGGAGGCCATCTTGCTGGTAGGCTTCCAGGACGGTCTTTTCGTCGAGGATCGGGAAGGGAGGGTGGATGTTGTTGAAATAGCTGCCCTGATTAGCATCGCGAGACGCACCTCAAGGAAGGGAAGGGAAGGGTGCACAAACATATTGCACAATTCATGCCCCAGCGGCTCTATCACCTTCTCCATCGCTTCAAACTGCTTGAAACCCGCAGTCCCATTCCCCGAAGGCACAGCGCCCCGCTGGCGCGGCACCTTCATGTAGACGACGGGATTCCGCGTGTCGTCGGAATAGACACTGTACGGATTCGGCCTCGCGTACGAAACGGCCGTGTTGTAGTTAGTAGTCGACGACATGCATCGCTCGAGAACCTGGGCATCGCGCGCCATCGCCGGCCCGACAATGTGTCTGCTGGATTGGCCGCTAGAGACGACGGTAGTACTATGATTGTTCTGGGTGAATTCGGGTGTCGGGGCCTGACGCTCTCCGGGTGGGGAATAATTGCGCGATGGCCGAGATGGTGGCGGCACGGGCACGGGTTGTTGGTGATCCCGAGTTATGGTTATATTACTACTACTATCCTTTGAGATGCGCCGCCGTTTTGTGGCGATGACCGGGGTGGGCCTGGGCGAGGCTGCGGCGATGGGCCTTGGTGTGCTTGTGCCTGTGCCTGTGCCTGCGCTTGTCGCCCTCGAGCACGTGGCGCCGTGCATGCGGCAGAGGAGACATGGCTGGTCGGCTACTTCCTGCGTGCAGCGACTGCGCCGCTTGCGACAGAAATCGCAGGCGGGGATCTTGTGTGAGCGGTAGGGGCGAGCGGGGGAGAGATCGCTGGTGACGCTGGCCATGATGCGGACGCAGCAGACGGAGAACTGCGGTGAAATAAGACGAGACGAGACGAGAAGGGGAAAAGGGAAAACTGAGGTTGGGACCCGACGGAAAGATCCTTGAAGGAGCAGCCCACTTTTCCCACTTGGAGTTAAGAGTTGGAGCACGAACGTACCACGGTCTACCGCAGTAAAATTCCCAGTGGGGCCACTAAGTAGTTCAGGAAGCAGACCTGGGTAGCGAGACCACTTGCTTTTTTACGTTGATATACTGCCTATCTAGTACTATATTTACGATTTAGATAGCCAACGCAATAGCAGCAGGAACGTCTAAATTAATAGCTTTCTTGCCCTTGTTATAAAGCTATACAAGGTCTCTGCTAATAATATAAACATTTCCAGGGCTAAATGGCTTTAATAGCTATAAAATTAAATATTTTGTTATATCCTAAGATCTACAAAGGTGGCAGAATAATTTGCCACTGACCAAACTGCTTAGCGGGCCCACTAGGAATTTTACTGCGGTAGACCGTTGTAGATACTGAGCAAACAGATCACCATTTCCCGGTGAGCTATACGATGACTACTAGTACTACTGCTGCCTTGTACAACTTTATAGTAGTAAGTAGACTAAACCTTTGTCCAATTTCAAATATCTTCAAAGTCTTCCATCTCCTGTATACATACTATACAGTATCTTTTGCCATCTCTGATTGATCGACAGTGCGGGAAACGGGGTCCCTTGTGTATGAAACCGGCAGCAGATTAAGTAAGTTGAGGTGAAGCTCAACCGGCTAAATGCAGTATTCTGCCTAGCTTGATCCATGCAATTTCGTCCAATGCAACCCTAGAAGGCTTTTCTTTTTTTTTTTTCTCAATTTTCGTTTAGGCCTGAGGCTTTGGAGGACGCATTGAATGCAGCTACTCCGGAGTATATACATATATTTTATGCACTCACGGGCGCCATGGTTGCCTGGCTACTGCCGAAGGGAATCCCTCAGATCACTAGGTTTTCGTTGAAATTGCGGGTAGAATGTTACTTACTCGACCAAAGCAAACCCCCCCAACTGAGAAGAACGGCCATCTACCTACCCGTATTTAGGCTACAGTCTACATGAAACGGATGTGTGTTGACAGGGAAGGACGGAAGAAGGTGGTGGTGTTCTCGGCAGACGGAGTGCACCCGAAACTGTCAAGGAGCTTCCGACAAGGGACAGCGGTTGAAAATCGCGAGGTGGTTCGATGGGGCCGGGATTGGGAAGATCGGCACCACTTACCCATCTATACAGAACGGCGTCCCGAGGGGTCCGTCTTGAGACCCCTTGGCCGAAACATGTTGCGATATGCTGGGCAGGGTCGGAGCTTAGATGAGGGTTGACGGGTGCGATATGTATCCATGTATGTGTTTCAAGAGGGAAAGGATGAGAAAGTGGACGAGGATGAGGAATATAAAAGCCGCCAAGTCCCCGTGAGTGTCAGTGAGGAACATCGCATTCATTCATTCATTCTCTTTCTTGTACACACTACTGGCTAGTGCATTTATCTACTCTCTTTTGCTAGCAACATGAAGACCTGTCTCTTCCTCACCTCGGCCTCCCTGGCCCTAACCGCCTCCGCGCACTGTATACACTCCCGCACCCAGCCCCCCTAACCCAACCTCTCATACTAACGATACCGAACAGATGTCTTCCCAACCCTAATCCAAGACGGCGCTGCAACCGGCGAATGGCAATACGTGCGCGACTGGACGGGCTCGTACGCCAACGGCCCCGTAACCGACGCCAGCTCTCTCTCAATCCGCTGCAACGTCGACGGCAGCACCACCGGCAACATCACCGAAACACTCCCGGTGAAAGCGGGCTCAAAAATCGGCTTCGGCGCCCGGTCCTCAATCAGCCACCCAGGCCCGCTCCTCGCCTACCTGGCCAAAGCCCCCTCTGACGTGAGCTCCTTCGACGGCGCCGGCGAAGTCTGGTTCAAGATCTACGAAGACGCACCCAAGATCTCAGCCGAGGGCCTCAGCTGGGCGACCACTGGCGCGAATAGCGTTGAGTTCACGATCCCGGCTGCTGTCCCCGACGGCGAGTATCTGCTGCGCGTGGAGCAGATCGGGCTGCATTCTGCGGGGAGCGAGGGCGGCGCGCAGTTCTATATCTCGTGCGGCCAGATTAGCGTCACTGGTGGTGGTGGTAGTGGCAGTGGCAACAGGACTACTAGGGCTACTCCGGGTCCCCTGGTTGCGTTCCCTGGGGCGTATAAGGCTACTGATCCCGGACTGTTGATTAACCTCTATTATCCTATCCCCACCGAGTATACACCTCCTGGTCCGGCTGTTTGGAGTGGGTAGACCTGCTTTTTAAGGTCAAGCTTGGCGTGGTGTGGTGTTGTGTGGGAGGAGAAGAGAGTGGGTTGGAAGTTGGGGTGTATATGTATGCGCTGGGCGCATGTTCAGTTCGTTCGTTTCTGTGTGAATAATTCACTTCTGATTTGGATAGATATCTCGTACCGATTTTGAATACAACAACAGCCCGAGTACGCGATGAAATCGAGATTATTGAGTAGAGTAAATCACCCCCAGGGTCTATTATACAAATCCATCGTCGAACGCCATCTAAACCCTCCCAAACAGCCCCTCCTTGGTAACAATCTTACTCCCCAGCGCAAGAATGCCCCCAAAGACACACATAACCCCGCTATAGACCGCCAGCTCAAAGAACCCTCCATACTTATCAACAAGGACACCGCTAACCGGCGGCCCGATGAGCACCGCACAGCCCACAAACGCAATGCCCATTCCAAGATACGTCCCGAACTCCTGCGGCCGCGCCACACACAGCGTGATCGCCGCACTGCCCCCGGAGATAATCGTCCCGGACCAGAAGCCGAACATGACGGAATACACGATCAGCCCTGCAGTGGTTGTGGCTTCGTTCATGCAGCAGATGATGATTCCCGTCGCGAGACCGCCGATTCCGAATGCGTTTAGACGCCCGAATTTATCAGCGAGGATACCCGGGATGATTCGGCCGAATGTGCTGGCCCCGTTGACGATGGCGACGAAGTACGATGCGAGGGTTGCGTCTACGCCGCGGGAGACGGCGTAGCTGGGAATGAAGAATAGAGGGGAGAACATGCCGAGGAGCATGAAGAAGAAGGAGAGGTTGACCATGATGTATAGTCGGTTTTTGAACGCCGCAGGGATGAAGAAGGCTGTTGTTCGCGGGGGCAGGCGCGCGGTTACGGTGAGGCAGGAGAAGATCATGGGGAGGATCATGATGAATGCGACGATTCGGATGGACCAGCCGAAACTAAGAGAGGAGCTGTTGAGCATTTTGGAGAGTGCTATTGGGAAGACGATGCCCCCGATTGAGGAGCCTGAGACTGCGAGTCCGAGTGCCGCGGCGCGTTTCTTGTCGAAGAATTGGGAGACTGCTGCCATGGCGGGGAACTGGAGCAGGCCTGTTGAGAATCCAACGAGGACGCCCTGGGCGAGCATGAACTGCCAGTATTCGTTGCAGAGCGAGGTCATCATGAGGGCGAAGATGTACGCGACAGCGGCCGGGCGGATGACCTGCGTTCGAGATTAGGGCCTGTCATCAATGTTGTCGCAGAGTAATGCACTCACCCATGCACCGTAGCGATCAAACAACGGTCCTCCCGCTGCACCTGCTGCGAATTGCAGGAAAGCAGATAACGACCCGATCCATGCGATTCTGTCTGCGGATTGCCCGCGGAGTTGGTGGGCCGCATAGTACTCCTGGAGGACACCAAAAGAGTTGGCAAAGCCGAGAGTCGAGAATATAGTACAGGACGCACCGGCAGCGACGAGCCACGCTTTGCGGCCCCCATCCGGTGCAGGGCCAAATTCGCATTCCTGTCCTTTTTCGGTGGAGTTAAGTGTGTCTGGGGTAGGAGAGAGTGTTTTTGACGCTTCGATGTCGGTTGATGATTCGGATTTTGGGATTGTGTCTGCCATTTTCCTTTCTGATATCATCGGACTCTTGGATGAATGATATTAAGCTGGAGATAGTAGCTCATACCACGATGGCAGCTTCCTTATATGTTTTCACGCGGATAGCAGAGCTGAGGGAGCCATTCTCGGGGATAATCCCAATCGGGAAAGGTGCGACGGGAAAAGGGCGGCGACTCGGACCAAGAGCGCAGGCCTCTCCACAGCAGCTCCTCAAGCTCTTTCGCGCTTACCTTTTGTTCTTTTTTCTTTTGCAAACTTCTTCTTTCGTGGTCGGAGCTGAGATTGTCGAAATCGTATCGCGCAATTATTGGCACGGAGTTTGTGCGCCATCTACAGCCGAGCCAAGACTGCTCGCGATGATCAGCAACACACCCGCTGAGCGCCGCCGGAGAAGACCAGCAGTGTGAGAGCTTCGGAGGAAACACGTACGCGAATAGGTCGCTGACAAGCAAGCCAGATCATGCGCACTGTGCCGACGACGGAAGATACGATGCAACCGCGAAAGCCCCTGCAGCAACTGCATCAAATCGAAAAGCGAGCCATGTGTATACGACAGCAATGATGCGCTGCGACCGCAGCAGCATCTCGGATTCAGACACACCCTCGAGCTCGATCTCGCCAAGGCCTCGTCGCATTCCGCGCTGGCGCCACAACCACAACATGCTCCGCAAGCACCGCAAGTTCCACCTCAGGTAGTCCGCCAGGAGATGCTCCCTCCGAGCGCGAATGTCTCGCGAGATCCCAGCGCCGCGTCGCGGTCGGTCCCCTCAAGTTCAAAAGGCTCCTCGTCGCGGACTAGCCTGTCGGCCATTTCGGAGGTCGAATCCCTGAGAAGCAAGATTCAGCGACTGGAAGAACAACTCTCCAAAGTGTCGCAAGAGTCGCGGGCTTCCCCACGTCCTGATGTGCAGCCTGACATCGAGACGGCAACATCGGGGATTGCAGGCACATTTCACATCAATCGCGAGAACCGCATAGACGATGAACGGCACGCGGTCAGTAAAACAGTGGTTATGCACAAGAGTCGCTTGTTCGGCCCGAGCCATTGGGCTCAAGGAGCTTCCATGGTAAGTCCTAGCTCGGTCATGCCCAGCGTGTACGGAGTTCTACTAACCCGGCCAGTTCCGTGAGCTATTTGAGCTGATCGAGCCCTTTATACGCAATGGCGATTCCAAGGCCGTTACTGGTCTCAAGCGGTGCAAGGAGTTGGCGCGAGTTATCAAAGCACAGCGCACGCCTCAATGGCCCACGCCACCAACCTCGGACCTGCCCCCGAAAGGCATTGCGGATGAATTGGTTGATTGCTACCTTGGAACGATCGAAACCACGTTCCGCATCCTGCATATACCTAGCTTTAGAACAGATTACGATGCGCTGTGGGTGACGGATGCAAAACCGAGCACCGCCTTCACCGTCCAGTTGAAGCTTGTCCTTGCGCTCGGGGCGGTCACACACGATGACTATTTCTCTATGAGACCTTCTGCCGTTCGGTGGGTGTACGAGGCGCACACCTGGCTGTCAGATCCGGACTTTAAGCCGCAGTTGAATATTCAGTGCCTGCAGAGTAGAGTTCTCCTGATGCTTGCACGAGAATGTATAAACGTCGGAGGCGACTCTACATGGATCTCGGCCGGTGCGCTGGTCCGCATGGCGCTGTATATGGGCCTGCACAGAGACCCTTCCCATTTGCCGAACAGGACAACGCTCGGTGCCGAGATGCGCCGGAGATTGTGGAATACAATCATGGAGCTAACGCTGCAGGCAAGCATAGTGTCAGGGGGCGCGCCGCTCCTGTCACTGTCCGACTTCGATTGCGAGCCGCCTGGTAACTTTGACGATGAGCAGCTACTGACTGAAGACCCCGTTCCGAAGAGCGACGAAGAGTATACCCAAACGTCCATGGCCAGAGCGCTCCGACAGACGTGGCCGCACCGCCTCGCAATCGCGAGTTTCCTCAACGACCTCAACTCGTATGGGTCCTATCAAGAGACCCTGATGCTGGATTCTGAACTCAGAGAGTCGTACCGAGCGATCCTACGGACACTGCGAGGCTACAGTTCGAACGGCAGTCCGTCACCCTCGTCATTCGAGACGCGCGTGCTCGACTTCATCGTGAACTACTACCTTTGCTGCGCGCACTTTCCGTTCTTCGAACTATCGCTAAAAGAAGCAGCATACGCATTTTCTAGAAAAGTTGTTATCGAGAGCTCGCTAAAGCTCTGGTGCGACACGTATCCATCGTCACCACTGGTGACATCCCTCCCTAGCAATAACGAGCCGGTCTCGAACCAAGATACGCTGACGCGCATGGTGACCTGCGGATTCGGATTTTTTCGACTAGGCTCGATGATATCAACCATGTTCGTCGCGCTCGAACTCAAAGCGCAGCTCCAGGACGAAGACAGCCTGGGGCCGAACCCCTACCGCCGCGATCTGTTTTCTCTAGTATCCGAAGCAAAGGCTCGTCTGTGGACTACGATCGAGTGCGGAGAGACTAATATCAAAGGGTACCTTCTGGCCTCGATGATCACAACCCAGATCGACGCTCTGCGGCAGGGAGTGGAAAAGAGCAAAATCCCGGAATTACTGCTGCAGGCAGCAGAGCAAGCAGGAGAGCGATGCCTGGCGTTTTTGGAGGAGAAAGCTGGCCAGGGTGCCAATGTGAATTTGATAGATGAAATGGGCCTAAACCGGACCCCGCCTTTCATGGGTGACTGGGAGTTTATAGTGAGTTGCGCTAGCCTCCCTGGCACAGACGCCGCGACCGCTGCTAATAATCCCTGCGACAGATGTCAGACGCGTTTTTCAACTTGGGAGGGACAGCAGAGCCGATTAGTTGGGTGTTGAACGATGAGAGCCGACCGTTTATGATGTGAGCCACGAGACATCGGACGATCTTTCTTGCCTTTGAGCTTGTCGAGTGGGGAGACCGTGTGGGGTCCGAATCCGAATCCGATTTACCCTCCAGGATGAGTGGCTGCCCCACTTCGCAGGTTTGAGTCATTATGGGGACCAATCGGGGCTGTACTTTAGGTCTCGCAAGCTCAGCCTCACTCCGTCATAGTGTCACTGCCAGGCATCAGCCTCCGAAACCCCGCTAAACCAGGGCAGGCACCGTCCACATCGGAGCTCACTATATAAACCCCTTCCTTGCCCTTTGCTTCCTCCTTCTTCACTCACCCTTCGTTCTTCTCCTCGTTCTCTCAAGGACACACCGCCTGACGTCACGATGGGGTCCAACTCGGAGTACTCGCAAACGCTGCAGCACATCACCGACGCGAAGCTCGAGGAGCTCTCCAACAAACGGCAAATCTTCCTCAAGCGCAAGGCATCCGCCTTGGAGACGGCGCAGTCTCTTGAATCTCCAGTCGAAAAGATCCGCGCTCTCAGCGATGGAGTCAAGGCGTGCTTCAACATTAGTGTCAAAAACGGTCGCGTCGTTAAGGATTCGAGCGATCATCGCCATCTCGAGGTCGCCGTCTCCAATATCGATCGCTTCCTCAAACAGGCTGAGAATGATCCTGCAATCTCTCCGGCTACGATTGGGCGGTGGCAGCAGTCGTTGATCGGCCACCTCGACGTCCAGACGCTCAAGTACGAGTATGCTACGCTTTTCGCCCAGCTGACCATGGAGTGGTTATCGGTAAAGAAGAATCGGAGCTCGGGCGCACCTGCTGTATCGAAGGACGACTTTGAGAAGCTTGCCAGCACAGTTAAGCTGGAGTCTAGAAAAGAGTGGGAAGATTCCGTCTTTACTCCCGCTAGCAATGATGTCGACACGATCAAGCGGTTCCTCAACGATCTTTTCTCTGGTGTTGGGCAGACAGAGCCTGTTGAAGAAGCTGACAAGGACCCGACTGTGGAGAAGACGTTGCGCGCTCTCCGAGAAAGCGTGGGCACATTCGAATCTACCCTCACAAAAGGATCATTTGGCCCTAGCACCCTTAACTGGGTGATCGACGGGCTCCTTCAGTCCGACTTGGTGACCGAAAAACAGCGCGCTGTCCTCCGAGACTTCAAGAAAGACAACACCGTCCTAACCGAGTTGGCCGATGTGCTGAACATGCGACTCGCCGGTCTGCATGCGTGGTCCTGGGGCTCAGTGGTATCCGTTGAGCAACGACGCCAGATGAACGGAACGTACCAGATCTACATGCACGAGGATCTCATCCAGGCTATCTTCCTTCAGTATCTCGGAGTGAAGTGGTCGGTCTTTTTCAAGAGCGCGTTGCACGATTTCCGAAAGACGAGGCACTATTGGAAATCGTTGCGCTCAACTGTCCCTGCAATTGACAAGAAGCGTCGCGACTTCTTCCTTGATCCACGCGGAGACAAGCCGAGTCTGCAGATAGTAAAGGAATCAGTTCACCGAAGCGCATACTTTGTGTCGCAGCTCATGGATCACGATTCCCAGGTCAGAAAACAAGAGGAAGGCGAGGAGGAGGCGGATGCTTGGGGTCATGACAAATTAAAGAGACCAGCCCAGGCGCCGTCCCGTAAAAAGAAAGCCTCTCGCAACGTCGATACGATGGACTTTATAATGTCAGATGAGTACGAGGCGTCCGACGAGGACATGGGATTTGGCCTGTTCGATGACGAGCCCGGTATTTATGATCCGGATTTGACGTACGATGATTCCTTTGCCACGGGCGTCAAGGATCCTAGCAGCCAAATGAAGGCAAAGCAGAATCTCCTACTTCTCTTGAGCGCCGACACGATCATCAACAAGCGGCTGCACGGCGAGATTACGTGCTTCCGGGCGCAGTACGACTCGCTATACCCAAGTTTACCTCATTCCACTATCCTCACTATTCTCGAGTTCCTCGGTGTGTCGGAGAAGTGGCTCACTTTTTTCGAAAAGTTCCTGACTGCGCCTCTGCGGTTCAACGATGAGCCGGACGCAGAGCCTCGTACGCGCCGACGGGGAACCCCTGGATCGCACGTGCTGAGCGAGGTCTTTGGGGAAACGACCCTTTTCTGTCTCGATCTTTTGATCAACCAGGAATGCAATGGGGAGATACTGTGGCGGGTCAATGATGATTTGTGGTTCTGGTCACGAGAGCAGCAGACGTGTGTCGCGGCCTGGCAGGCGATCGATCGATTCAACAAGACGATGGGCATTTCAGTAAGCGCGGAGAGGAGTGGCGGCGCCCATATCACTGCGCAGCAAACTCAGCGAAAGTCGACCCTCGAC
Source organism: Aspergillus ustus (assembly GCA_000812125.1). Lineage (NCBI taxonomy): Eukaryota > Fungi > Ascomycota > Eurotiomycetes > Eurotiales > Aspergillaceae > Aspergillus > Aspergillus ustus. The sequence goes on along the minus strand of JOMC01000031.1, from coordinate 32,868 downwards.
TCGTCGCTACCTACTGGCAAGATCCGATGGGGCATGCTCTACCTCAACCCGGAGTCCGGCCGCTTTGAGATCGACCAGGAGATGGTCGACACCCACATCAAGGAACTGCAGCGCCAACTAGACGACAAGGAAGGCAGCGTCTTCGGCTGGATCCAAGCCTGGAACTCGTACGCGTCGACCTTTTTCACCTACAACTTTGGCTTCCCCGCCAACTGCTTCGGCCAGGCCCATGTTGATATGATGCTGCAGACGCACGAGCGCATCCAGCGGGAGATCTTCTCGATGGACCCTGGCGGTGGCGGCGGCAAAGGCGAGAGTAGCGTGGTCACGCATCTGCGCGACACCATCCGATCGCGGTTCGGAACGGAGAACATCCCCGACGGGTACTTCTTCCTCCCAACCGACCTCGGTGGTCTAGAGCTATCAAGCCCCTTCATCAACCTCGTCGGCCTACACGACTCAGTCCTCGCAAGCCCGGACTCACTCCTCGACGAGTTCTTCGAAGCAGAGAAGAGCGCCTACGCCTCGCTGAAGCGTCGCTACGATGAGAAGGACAAAGACAAGCTCGCGTCACAACGCCACTTCCGCCCGGACGACGCGGACACATTCATGTCCTTCGAAGAGTACACACGCCACCGCGAGCTACTCGATTACGGCTTCAGCAAACAGCTCGCCTCGATCTACGATACACTCCTGGAACGGCCCAAGCCCGAGGACATCGAGCAAGACATTTCGGGGCCGGTCACGCTGGGCCTCGGCCAGCTGCAGGCTCAGGCTAACCTGTCTGGTATCCGGTCGCCGTGGCGGCAGATGACCTCGTACTGGAAGTGGATTGCGCAGCTGTATGGACCGGAGATTGTGGAGCGCTTTGGGGGGTTTAATATCGTCGACCCCGGGCTGTTGCCTATCGGGTTGGTTAGTCAGTTCCAGAGTGGGAGGGTGAATTGGACGGAGGAGTAGATCGACATCGATCTAGCAGAGGCATGTGGTGGAAAGTGAAGTGATCCAATATGTGCTTATACTAACCTATACGCCCGGCGCCATTGCCATTTCAGCTACTTCTTTCTTTGACTCCGTGATTTGTCTACTAGTCATTCGTTACCTATTAATTATGATTACTCTAACTACCTGGCCATTGAGCCGATAAGAATGAATGAATGAATCTGATATTCGAACACCACCATAAACCCAAGCCGGATATAAATTGTCTCTATTGATTTCGAACCCTGCCTTTCTAACAGCCAGTTGATTCACTCTATAATATCTAATCTGTAATCTCAGCTCATCTCACGGAGTATAAACACTCTCCTTCTCCCCCTTCCGGCGCTGCCGCGAATTCAGGAAGAGGTAGATAAGATGCTGCACAATGGCAAGCACGAGACCAGAGGAAACGAGCGCGATCATTATGATGAGGCCCGTGTGGTATCTATAAACGTTGTAGTTTCGATAATGTCAGTCACAGGCGTCAGGAGAAGGGAGTGCATGCAGGCTGCCGAATTGCAGGGTATGAGTTAGAGGAGTGAGTTCTTACGTTGGAGAATCGTTCGCTCGGAAGATCTGTGTCCCTGCTAGCAGACCTGATATCGCGCTCATGACCCCTGTTCGAGATAGACAAGACATGGTTAGTTCGACGATGGCGGGAGGATACTTCGAGAGGTAGGCCTATAGGCCTATAGGTACTGTACTTACACATCCTAAACACTAAGTCAACAACCAGGCCTCAACATATCACCATAAGAAATTAGGGAGAAGAACTCACGAAATGGCAATACTCCTCTCGGCCTGACTCTTACAATTCAACTGCACCCAAACATTATGCACGGGATGATAACAAACGGCGAACGCATTCACAACCGTCCAGAGCCCAAAGCGGCTCCATTTAGGCGCCGAGGGGAGGACGCAGCGCGCGACGATCAGGACGATGAGGTATGTCGCTATCGCGCATATCACTGTCAGCCCGCGCCGTTTTGTGCGGTCGCTTAGCCACGCGACGCCGAAGACGATTGGGAGCGTTAGGGAGGCGCCGATTGCGGAGAGTGCGTTTGCTTGGACGCGGGTGAAGCCGAGGGACCTGTTTTTTTTGGGAAGGTTGTTGGTTAGAGGGGTCGTTCGAACGAACTGGGTTCAGGTAGGTAGGTACGTACATGATGATAGTCGGCGTGTAGGTGGTCAACGGGCTCCAAGTCGCAAAGACGCAGGCCGTCGAGACGAAATGAGGCCAGCGGCGGTAGTTGAGGAGTGTCTTCTTCACGACGGCGAAGGGGATTCCAGAGCGGGGCCCTTGTGTTCCAGAGGACGGGCTGTTCGCGAGGCCCTGGCGCGCGGTGAGGATGTACTGCTCGCGTTCGGTGAAGCGGATTAAACCCTTCAGGAAGAGAGGTCGCGGCCGCTGCGGGCTTGTTGGGAGGACGAGAAACAGGAGGCCTGCGACGATCATTGTGGCGATTCCTTCGACTGGGTACTGTTAGAACCATCTCCCTCTCTCTATAGCCAAGTCTGCACAAAAACGGAGGAATAGAAACATACTAAGGAAGATATACTTCCACCCACTCATCCCGCCGCTACCATGCAGACGCAGAATTCCCGCCCCGAGCAAAGGGGAGATAGCATTGCCGCCAAACATGCCAAAGAAGAGAATCGCCACGCGGCGACCCAGCTCCTGCGGCGTGTACCAGGTCGACAGCGTGTAGATCGAGCCGGGGATATACCCTGCTTCGGCGAGACCCAGGAGCGTGCGCACGGCGAGGAAGCCGCTCCGGTTGCGTAGCAGGACTTGCAGCGTTGCGATGAGCCCGAAGACGAAGACTTGGGCTGGGATCCATTTGCTGGGGCCGATCTGGATAGGTCACTCTGTTAGTCAATTGAGCGTTATTTCCTGGTCTGGGTGTAGTATGCAGTGTGCACCTTTTGCAGCAGCATATTCGACGGAATCTCTAGGACAATAATGCCCATAAACATGAGCTGGTTTCCCAAGTTGACTGTGTTCTGGGTAATGCCGATATCCTGCGTGAATCCGCCCGTCAAGGCGCTGGCGAGATTCATGCGGTCGAGCTGGAACATGATCATGCCGAAGGTTAACAGCGGGAGCACGGAGAGGTCGATTCTAAGACACGGTTAGTTTGAACAGAGACTTCAGCTGCGATTATGAGGAGCAGCGAGTTGAGTGGCTTACTTGAGTCGAGCCCTGTTCTCCTCCTCGGGGCTCCAATCCTTATCGACAGTAGCAGCCAGCTCGACATCATGCTCGCTGGTTTCGAGTTTGGGGGAGTCGGATTCAATCGACGTCCCGGAATCAATTCCCGACTCCGCCGGGGTGGCAGGCTCGCGTACAGAATGCATTATTATTGAAAATACAGAGAAAAATAGTCCCGAACCCCGTGGGAAGATCCGGTCTCTGGTACATCGACTAGCTAAAGTATATAAGACAGCCCAGGTACGCGGCTCGGGATTTGGAACGTGGATCGGGTCTCGCACAACTCGCCTTACATATTGCGTGATATGGGTGGGACACTGGATGCAATTCGTGTTTTCTCATCAGGTTCGGCTGGCTGATTACAATTCCAACTGAACTTGAAGACTTGGGAGCCATTGGCGACTGTTGATCCGTCTGTCCGGTACGCTTGAGATAGCGCCATAGATAACGTGCTTGCTTGCCCAGACACGGAAATTAATACGTAACGACACTAATTATGAAGATTACTCTAACGCTTATGCATAATCTACAGCTTCGACGCTCTTTGCCGTTCCAGGCCCTTGGCTGCCTCCTCGTTTGCCCGCTTCCACATCTTGATACGTCGCTGGTGGCTTGCAGCGAACGTGGCCACCCACGTAGGATCGAACTTTGGCAGGCGTCGACCAGGCTCGCCTTCTTTTGGCTCGGTCGCTAGTTTGCGCAGGAGCTCAAAGTACTGCTCAAAGTCTGGGCTGATGAGCGTAAACTTGACCCCGTCGCCTCGTTGTTCTATCCTCTTGGCCTCCCAGTCTTTTTGCTCTTCCAATGGTGGTAGTGTCGCCTTTCCGGCGAATACTCGGGCAGCAAGCACAGACTGCCACTCGAACACCTTGAATGTGAAGCCTGCAGCAACTGCGCCGATAAACGCAAGTGTGGGGTCCGACTGATGGAAGATGTGCAGGTACAGGTCTGGCACGCGGTTGTTGCGGGTAGGGACGCTGGGTAGGAAGGGAAGGGTCCAGGTGTAGCCTGTGCCCAGAATGATGTGGTCAACTCCGGTGACTGATGTCCCGTCTTCAAAGTGCACCGTTCGCTGACTGCCCGTCCCCTCGATGTGAGAGATTGGCGGCTTGCGTTGAATTTGCGGGTGTTTGAAGGCTTCATCGCCAAAGTATCCATTGTATTTGCCCCGGACCACTGCATAGATTGGCCCCTCGGCGATGCCAACCAGGCTTACAGCGGTATCCGCACCTGATACTGATGCGCCTACCGTAATAACTTTCTGCTGCGAATTAGTAGCTATTCCATGATCAAGACTAGCTCCACTCACCTTGCCACGGTAGCTCTCCGGATGTCGGAATGCCTTTGTGTGTATAACACTCCCCGGCGCCGCTGCTGCAAACTCCTTGAGGCCCTTGATTTGCGGGACATAGGGGACCGTGTAATGCCCCGTAGCCACAACCAGCGCGTCAAATTCCTCCTGCCACCAGTAATCCTTCTCTAATCCCGGCGTCTGTTTTCGCAATGTGAGCACCCATTTGCTTGCGCCTTCTACCTCTCGCTTCTCGGCGTTCTCCACAGTTGTGTTATACTCAACAAGCCTACTATAGCCCTTTTGGGTCACCAGCGACTCAATGTACTTTTGAATGACTGTATGATGCCGGAAAGGAGTCTCCGGCCCATGGAGTTTGACCGAAGCAGCGCTCCGGACTTCTGGAATCGCCTCCTGAGAGAATTGCATAATATCCGCGTCAATGTTGGCCTCTAGCGCGGGATATACTGGGGTATCGTCAAAGCGATGTTGCTGCGAGCGCTGAAAGTATCCAGGCAGCTTTCCTGGCGCTGCGACAGGCTTATCAGCTGTGCGAGCCGTAAGTGCGTCAAAGTCTGCCAGCGGCGCAGGCGCGTCCTCATCGTATATCCTATACTCCTGTTAGTCTTGGATGCGACCGTTGTGGGATCAAACGTACCAGCAACCTCCAGCCTTCTCCCTCCTCTCGAATACTCTAATGCGATCAAAAGCATGTTCTTGCGCAAAGGCATCCACGGCAATGGCACCGGCTGGGCCAGCGCCAATGATAGCAACACTTTTGATGCGCGGAGCCATTGTGAAGAAGGATTATTACTTCGTATAGAGAAGAGCACCCGACCGGTGGCGATTTGGAGCACTCGCCCTTATAAGATGCGCTGTCTCAGCTAGTTGATCTTATTGTCGAACCACGTTGGCTCAGGGCTTCGGGATTTGAAAAATGCCACCATATCGCGCTAAAAAGGTGTCATCGCCCCATCCGCGCGGTCCCCCCACTGGCCCAGCACAACCACAGATCTTGGCCCCATAATTATTTGCCCCTCGGCTCGCTGCCAGGCCAGGCACCCTCGAGATGAGGACAGAAAAAAGGTTGTGGTTGATGTTAATGTTCCGCGCTCAGCTGAACAAGACTCGCCTGTCACCTTCCCAATCAAATTCAAATTCCTCCCAGAACGCCGCAAAGTCCACACCTTGGGCATCTTCTGGAATATGGGCACTGTTTCCAGGTAGCCCTAAAGCATCTACTGGTGCTAAAAGCGCGGAGGGGCCATGGTTCTGCGCCCCGATGGTAGGCAGGTTGAGCACCGCGTCGAGAGTAGATCGAATGGACTGAAGCGCTTTCTTGAAAGTAGCGGTGTCACTTTCGCGATTGGGCAAAAAGCATTCAAGATGTGCGGCAAAGACGCAGAGCTTTTGAATTATCACGGAGCGTGGAAAGGGCACGGCGTCCGCAGAAAGGGTTTGTGGTTGATGGGATCGTTGGAGGAGCTCTTTCGAAAGCGCGGCAGCAGCAGGGAGGCCGATGTATGATAGCTGGCGCAGAAAGCCATGATCAGTAAACATCTCGGTACAGAGGGAAGTACGTACGTCGCAGGTCAGGAGATGATCGACATGTCCTGTGCGGATCTGCCTCCCAATTGCATCATGGAGCACTGTCAGGATTTCATGGGACGCCTCGATGAGTGAGTAAGGCGTTTCGCCCGTGAGTTTTGCGATAGCCTGGGAGAGGACAAGCTCTGAATACAGGAAGTCGAGATGTAAGGACATAGCTAGTATAGGTGTCTTATTGTTCCCGGGGGACCATTGTAAAGAGTCAGGAAGTCCCAGTTGCATCTGGTGTGACTCGTGCCGGATATTTCTGTACAGCAGCCGACGTTAGCAGGGTCCCTATATGAATTTCCAGGCCACGCACCTCACCATATCCTCCAAGTTATCCACTGAGTAGCCGAGTGACACTTCCAAGATCATTTCCCTCAGAAGATACGACAGGATGCTAGCTCGGGGCCTGGAGGATTGATTCCCCGAGTGGTCCTGTGTGTCCCAGCCATCTGGACCGAGGCGTTGGATTGCTGCCTCGCGGATAGGGGCCTCGGCGACCACATCGGCCCAGTCAAGGTCCATAGGCAATCGGAAATTGCAGAATCGGCGGCAGATGCGAGGTGGGCGACCAAGGAGCGTCGACGAGTCCTTATCCATAGCGTACGCGCACACCATAGTCCTGCAGCGGATCTCGCAGAGAAAGAATGGGACTTGCTCGTCGACTTTTCCATCGTGGAGGCCAAGGGCAAATGTGACGCTTATCACTTCTCCTAAAGACTTCCATGATCTGTAATCTAGGACGTTTAGTACACCTCCTTGAACGGGCGAGAGCGGAAACTTACCAGCATACCCATGTATCTGGACTAGCAATACGGTCCGCTGGATGGTCGCCCAGGACACGGGGTCGCTAATCGCCCCGAGCTTTTCGCTAAACTGCAAGCACATGTCGCTCGCTGCTATTGCGATTTTCCGCAGCCCGTGCTTGTCCCGACCGGGCATCCCTTCGCGCCTGAGAACCTCCTCCGTCTGGCTGATCTGATACGTCGCGGTTCCAAGCATGGCAAAGACAAGACCAATAGTCTCCCACCTCGGGGCAATGAGAGAGACATATTCCTTGAGTGTCATCTCAGGATGGGTCTCGATTTCGGTGCCGGTATTCTGGAATATGGTTCGCGACCAGGTCAACAGGCGTGGATGTTTTGCATTTGCACTGGCCCCGCGAACGGCGTCTTGATACAGTGTCTTTAGCACTGCCATTGCTTGCCGCAATAATTGTGGACCATATACATTCCCCTCAAACACATCGAAGCGACGCTCAATGACCTCCTGGAAGAACGAGAGGTGCTCGAGTAGTGCAAGGATCTGTGCTCCAGTTTCTGCATCCCTAGGATCAGTTTGCGGAGCACAAATATCGCGGAGGAAATCTCCGTGTGATTCGGAGTCCTGGTTTCCATCTTGAGAATTTTTCGAATCGATGGTCGACGTTAAAAAGCCTGAATCAACAAGGGGTGTGCCGTTCGGCTGGACTGTGGCAGGACCACGGGCAATGACAGACGGCGCTCTTTCTACCCAGTCGTATAGCCCACCGCTGGAAAGACCGGTCGCGACTTCAGTGGTGGACGGATTCCTCTTCCTCGAGGTCCGGGCTTGCTCTTTCCTCTGGCGGGTGTCTCGCGGCTTGGTAAGCGGGCAGGGGTGGTACACGCATTGATCTGCCCGATTTCGAGCCAAGCATCGCTGGCAGACGGGAGTAGAGTGATCGCATCGCAGTTTTGACGTCCGACATGGCTCGCACGATGGTTGTTGACCGTTCTTTCGAAGCGTGGCCATTGCGTGACTCACAATCTGTTGAAGTGGGTGAGAGGAAATTTTGAGGAAACGCGCGGGAAGGAGCGACTCGTGCGCCTTCTGCTGACGGCTTGGCACAACCCCCTGTCGTTGATTTCTATCTCATGTCCTATTCGAGGTTCTGCGAGCTAGTGAGTTTAAAAGATAATTTAAGATGCAACCCGTGGACGTGTGTCATATCTGACAATGTTAGGAGGGACTGTTAATTCGGGACGGGATCAACTATCGTCTAGTAGCTCAGATATATATCTGTATGTGTCTAATGTTGCAACACTAACCACATTTAATCAAGTTTTCAGGCTTTCTAATTATAAAATATGCACTGTGACTCTAAATGCAATTATTCCTTAGTAAAACTACCAATAATGTGCGGAGATAATTATAACACAGAGGATTTATTCGGATTCCCCATACAAGGGACTACGGTGGCACCGTACAGGCTTCTACATAGTATCGGAGTATCACTAGGAGTTTGCAGTTGTTCCATTTCTAGGTTACCTATAGACATCAAAGAATAGAGTCGAACTAGAAGAAGAGTAGACATGCCTTTCCAGTCTCCATGAATGGCACTGTGCTAGTAATTCATCTTGGAGAAAACAGAATCGACAGGTAGGAGAAAGAGACGATGAGCTAAATGGAAAAACACGCAGAACACGCTCCTGCTGATGCAAAGGCCTTTACAAAACATTGACAGAGTATATAACTTCATAGGAACACCCCTTTACCGCGATGCATCAATCCATCCATCACTGAATGGTAATCTTCCGAGCGGCAGGAGGCGCTTCCTTAGGCACAACAAGCGAAAGGACACCATCCTTTAGCGTCGCCCTAACATCGTCCTGGATAACACGATCCGCGAAGCTAAATGTCCGCTGGAACTTGCCGACAGATCGCTCGGTAACCCAGTAGCGGGGCTTTTCGTTATGAGCCGTCTTCGGCGTGGAAGTTTGCTTGTCGGTGCTGGATTTCTCAACCTCTTCGCTACTGCTACTGAGGTTTTCGGTGCCCTCGGTCTCGACTGCTTGACCATCAGTAGATGAAGGTGTCTGAGGGCGATGTTCGCGCTGAGAGCGGCCCTTGATGACTAGGGTCTGGGGGTCCGTGAATTCAATGTCGATGTCCTTTTGGGCGATGCCGGGGAGTTCGCCGTCTAGATAGTAGGCGTCGCTGGTTTCGCGGACATCGAAGCTTGGGACGAATGAGCGAACGGCTTTCTGGATCGTGCGGGACCGGTAGTTGTTGTGATCATCTAGGAGATAGAAGAGGGGAGACCAGTCGTTGGTGCGGAGTGGGAACGTTTGGAAGAGAGACATTGTTGTGGTTGAGGTTGATAGGGGTTTGGAGGATTGAAGAAGAGTGTATAGCTTTTTTCTTGTTGGTTACCTGAAGCTAAGGCTGGTTCTTCGAGAGTTCGTTCTGGCGTTGATATTTCTTGTTCATGAACGCATGAGCCTCGGGACTCTTATATGGCTTGTGGGTTATATTCCAGAAGCTCCCATGATACCGGTTATTGATTATTCTAGCGGAAATGACACTGTTCCTGACAAACCTGGATGTTCTACGAGCAATCCCGCAATGTAAGCTTGGAAATCTGGTGAGCTCCGCTGGGCCCTAGCGATTTCTCGGTCTTTCGATGGGCTTACGTGATGACATTGTGGTGGCGACAACATCCAACTTCAATCGAACAATTAGACCGACATTGGATAATTTTGACAGTAGGGGACTTAGTCCGGGCATCACTTAGTTCGACGCCAACGGTGTAGGTGGTCTGGTCATACATTTTGATGTTCTAGTACACACTGGCGAATGTCCTTTGTGCCCGGGTAGAGCTAGTAATTTGCGGACGCTGGAGGAGGCAGCCAACCTTCTGATGAATTCAGAGCCTTAAGCAAGTAAATTAATTTTTTCTCACAAGGCGAACTCTCTAAGATTGCTTGTACTTGAAAGCTATCGAGGAAGTTCAACTGACCAGGTAGAAATTTAGGAAAGTTGACGGAGTATATAAGGAGATAGCCTGCATCTTCATTAAACATACTTTAAAACAACGCAGAGACAAGGAGACAAATCAGGAGCCATGGGTTGGGCTTGCAATATTAGTAGCTGCAGTATTTAGGCATATTTCGCGTTATCGAGGATCTGCCTGCCTGCTGTTTTCACATTCCTAAACACCAAATTTCCTCCTTCCTTCCGCAGGATTTTCCACTTAGCGTGAGTCGTGCCATACTGTAAACTACTCCTCACAACCGCCTTTTGGATTTTCGATCCCTTTTAAACTAGATCCGGTGCATCGCCATTGTCGGTCTACGTATTGCAGATAAACAGACCCGGGATTATGGAGCATCTCGAGAAACCTCAAGTGTATCATGCTACTACTATAATATCCCACCCGACCAGGGGCCATAAAGGCAGTCAAGATAGGCCCTCCCAGTTAAAGAACCCCTCCCACGATAAATTGCTCGACTCAGAACAAGATCCCCTCAGCTCATCTAGAAGGCCATTGATATCTTGACCATGAGAACTAGAAAAGAATTCATCGATCCAGGACGTCTGATTCGATTTCTCCGCCGTAGGTTGATCCGCTGTCAGAGATGTGTATGCATCCGGAACCATGTGTCCGTCTTTCGGTTGTGCAGTATATGAAGGAAGCGCCGATGTGTTATCTGTACGATCTTTAAGCCGATGTCTGTTCGGAGTGCGGATAATACCCAACAGAAGTTGTACCGCTCGACTGATTCCATTGCCAGCACGCTGCCCTAGCTGTGTGTGCTTATTTTTCAGAAGATGGCATGTCTCAATGATGTCAGTTCTCCGCCGCTGTGAGTCAGGTAGGTTTGGATGCCCCATGAGATCTATTGCGTGGAGGAGCATAGCATTAAATGTATGCTGGTCCACACTCTGCGAACGACCAAAAATGTCAAGTTGGCCCCGTTGGACCGTCATCCGGCGTATCTGCATAAGCTTTTCTGCGCACTCTATCCCGATCTGATACGAAGTTTGAAAGCTGGTGTCTGCAATTCCTCGCGTGACGAATGGCCGGTGGAGGCGGCCCAGGCGTGAGTAGATGCCGTATAGAAGCGCAGCGCGCTGATGCGATATGTATGGTTGTTTCTCAGCTAATTCAGCATATTTCCCCTCGTCCCGCTCGTCAAGACGGAAGAACCACGGTAGCTCATTCAGAAAAGACATGTACTTGTCACTGATATCTAGTACGAGAGGGTATGTCGGTTGCGAAGTACGCGTAGTCTTTGCGTGCTGAATTGCATCCATAGATTCCCGACAGAGTTTGGCGAACTTGAGGCGATAGAGGAAGAATGACATTGAAGTTGGGTGGTGGTCGGGTTTCGGGTCCACGCGAGTGCCATCTGGCGTTAGATCTTCGTCTTCTAAATTGGCAGGATGGTTGACCGTCATATGATGGGGACTGATCATGTAAATGCCATGTTGTGGCCCGGGTGCGCTTCCAAGCAACCTGAAAACAGTTGTAGACATGGTTAGAGAGATCCTAGTTCTTGTGAAGAAAGACAGAGACTAACCAATCTGTACAGGTAAGATGCCACCATAGGCGACGCTTCATCTCTCGTTCAAGTGAGTCTGGTTCACCCTTTGACGATTCAGTGTCTAGATTATGTATTCCCAGTTGGATCGCCTTCGCATACGCGAGACTTTTCAAGGTGTGGTATCTTTTTGATTGACCCTCTGAATCCCAAAGAAGAAATAGAATGATCAAAGCCGATTGCAAGGATATCAACGAGGACGAGAAAATGTGATCGATGTGTAACATGTGTTGGAGAGCGGTCTCCTTCCAAATCTGCGATTGTCCTGTGACCACGCCCAGTTCGTTGGATGAAGTATGGACGTCGCCGCATTCCAGGTAGAATGAGGCGGACGCGAAAATTGATAGAAGGAGTATGATAGTTTCATCTGGCGGACTTATTGATAGTGAAAGCTGGCAATATACCGTCTCGAGGAGGTTCCGTGTTGATGGGCCATGGACTACACGACCCAAAGAGTCTACTCCTTGGATGTAGTGCTCAAGCAGTACCCTAGCTGTTTCAATCCGCGGAAGCTGTCCACTTGCTCCTGTTCGGGAATGTCCCTGCGAGGTGTTTATACGATACGCAATCGCCGCGGGTGCTGGACTGAGTAGACTCGTGTTTTCTGGCTGCGAGCCGTTCATATCTTCGCGCTGCGAGGAAGCTGCAATGGACTCCAAATGGTCCCAATCTTCCTCGACAACATTTGAGGATGTTTCTCTACATCGAACAGCCGAATACCCAACGTTGGTGAAATCTGAGCCTTTTGGTGGGCCCGAACGTTCGAGCAACAGTTGCTCTATCTTCTTTAAGCGATCCTTGATCTCATGAACATCTCTAGTTGGAAGTTAGGCCCATTGATAGGATCCGCTAGTTATTAGTGACATACGCTTCTAACGATGTAGATCCTGGGTGGGTGGCTGGAGCACTATCATAATGAGCTGCTTGGAACGCTGGATGTAGGGTTGCTGATGACGCTACATCGATCAACATTCAAACGTTATCTCAACAAACAGACCACAGTTTACCTGAAGCATATTCACACATAGTATCCCTAGCTACACAACTGGAACAAGGGCGTTGCTTGTCGCACCGGATCTTCTTGAGCCGGCAGAAATCACATGACGCTGGCTGTTGCCACGCACTGCGCTTTGGGCCTGCAGCATGTTGGTCAGGAAATGGCCGCTTTAGTGCGCACATTGCAAGGGATTTCCCGAATGCAAAGTGTGTTTGTTGGTGAGATTGTCTGAATGTTGGTGTTAGCGATGACTCACTTTGTTGACTCGGACCACCGCGGACCCCCGCTCCAATCAGCGTGCGGAGGCTGCTTGAACTTGGTCGATGAGAGAGAGAAGTTGGGTTAGAAGCGCGCCTTTCCCCTGGGCTATGCTGCATTGGTTCTGGTCTCTGATTGATAGCTAATAGTTTGTTTGTAGCAATATAAATGGAGGATCCGGGAACAAGCTCGACTCAAACGCTGCACCAAGCTTCTCTAAACCCAAGTTGAAGAGTCATATTGTTTCAATCTCCCATATTCGTCATTTACCACGCATTGGTATTGTTCTTGTGGCCGAAATGGACACAAAGAATGTTTCCGACGAGGAGGAACGGCAAGAGATAGGTCCTCCAGACAGTGCGTCCAATGAGTTCCCCGATGGCGGCCTTCGTGCATGGCTCGTAGTCATCGGCGCGTTCTTTGGACTCTTTACCAGTTTCGGCTGGACAAACTGTGAGCAGCCCATCATTACACAGCGGCATTGCCTAACCACTCCATTGCGCAGGCGTTGGCATTTTCCAGGCATATTATCAAACCCATCAGTTGCGAACCATGTCCGCAAGCACAGTGTCGTGGATACCAGCGATATCCATGTTCATGATGTTCATCACGGTACGTCGGATTCTAGCCCAACAACTCTGCTCTGGCTGGCGAATAAGCTGGAAAGCCCCAGTACTCTGAGATTAACCTAACTGACTCACATGAATGAAAACCTCCAGGGTCCATTCGTTGGCCGTCTATTCGACGCGTACGGGCCTCGATGGCTCCTACTAATCGGATCTCTGCTGCACGTCTTCGGGCTAATGATGGCGTCCTTGTCTTCGCAATATTACCAATTCATCCTCTCTCAGTCAATCTGCAGCCCTCTCGGCGCGAGCATGGTACTCTACTCTTCATTCAATTGCGTCGCAACCTGGTTCCGCAAAAAGCGCGCTCTAGCAATGGGCATCACGGCGAGCGGCTCAAGCCTCGGTGGCGTCGTCATGCCGATCCTCGTTGACCACATCATCAACAGACTTGGATTCGGCTGGGCGATGCGTATATGCGCCTTTTTTATGCTGGGATTGCTGGTCGTGACAAACCTGACCGTTCGCTCTCGTTTGGAGCCGAAGCCAACGACTTTGACCTTGATGAGCTATTTCAAGAACTTTACTGATGTGCCGTTCGTGCTTGTGTCATTGGCCAGCCTCTTTTATTCGATGGGAATGTTTATTCCGATTACATTTATTGTCACCTACGGTGAGCATGTAGGTATGAGCACTAGCCTTGCTGGGTATTTGGTCTCCATATTCAACGCCGCAAGGTAAGTTTAAAAAAAAAAACAGAGCCTGAGGGCTTTCCCCTTGAAAATATACACACTCTGACAGAAGCTCAAAATCAGCGGCATCGGCCGAATCCTCCCCGGCTACGCCGCCGACAAACTCGGCAACTTCAACATCTCAATCTGCGCGGCGGGGCTATCCACAATCTTCGTACTCGGCCTATGGCTCCCGGGAAACTCGCACGCGACAGCCATTGTCTTCGCGGCAGCATTCGGGTTCAGCTCGGGTACATACACGGCTCTGAGTCCCGCATTAGTCGCGCAGATCTCGGACATTCATGAGATTGGGACGCGTTCTGGTGCGCTGTATGCGTTCATGTCGATTTCGGCGCTTGTAGGAAGTCCTATAGGTGGTTCTTTGATTGGGGCGGCGGAGGGGGGGTATTGGAAGTTGCAGGTGTTCACGGGTGTGACGCTTGCAGGTGGGACGGTGTTTTATACTCTAGCTCGGTTTCACCTGAGCGAAGGCAAGGTTTGGGCGAAAGTATAAGAAAGTCTATTGTGAATCAAGGATTGTATGTTCAACGGGTGGTTTTTGCGTCTTTGAACATATTAAGCCCTGATATAGTCTTCATTCGGCAGTTGTAAGATTCCTCAAGGCTCTTCGCTTGTTTCTTCCCTTATGCTCGAGCAACATTTTTCTAGAAAAAAATAGGAGCGTCTAAACTAGGCTGAAGAGGACACCCTGGTATAACAGAGCTCCGAAGAGACCTCTGGCAATGTGATGGCAAACAACGCGCATGTAATTGCGCCAGCAAAACAGAAGTATGTGATGAAATCAATGGCTGTTGAGACCTCATATGCCGCATACCTGACATAAAGTGGAGAAGGGAGTGTACGGTCAACGCCAAATCGCGCGGTGTAGGCCAGCTCGAGGAGTGTGTTACTCAGCTGGAAGAAGACAAGGAGGCCTAGTGTTGTTCGAGCGAGCTGCCGACAGATTTAAGTATACTTGACAATCGTAGAGTCACGGTGACGCAAAGCTTACCCTGTTTCTAAGATGGACCCTTCGAACCAGCTCCCGTAGGATAACAAAACAGGCCATGAGGACAGCTAGGAATACACAGCCATTCCGTACCGTAACCAGGATTCGTTTAACGCGGTAAATTTTATCGCTGCTTGAGTCCACGTAGCGATCGTAGGTACTGAGACCTAGCGTGCAGATCCACAGGATCCCAAGGAGCCCGACCACCAGAGAAGGAACGATTCCGCGATTACCTTGTGCCTTCACTACCTGGCAGACGGTGATCATTAATGTGGCCATGAGTGTGAAGTCGGCAAGTCCTTTGAACCACTCGCTACTGATGACAAGACCTGTATTATAGGTCGTGTCGTATAAGAAATGGCTGGGCGCCCGATCCGCCAATACAACAGCGACAAGGCCTAAAGTGATGGCTCTAGGAAATGCATGAGTGTCAGTCGTTTGTGAAATTGGAAGTTATGGATTTCTACTCGGATCGTACATCACGGCCGAGACGATCGATGTAAGTAACATCATCCATCCTTTAATAGGTGTCTTGCGGCGTTGGACTACCAGGTAAGTGAGTAGGGCGTAGAGCACAAGAAAGATGGAAGTAAAGATGAAGGGTATCGTATAATTGGCATCGGAAGGTACCATTTCCAAGGATTGCAAAAGTGGAGGTTTTCAGCGCTCTCTAGGGGCAGACTTAGGCAAAGCTAAGTTGGGGCGTAGCCTGTGAGAGCCGACGAGGCTGGGAGCCACGGGTTACCGATATATATCTCAGGCAGTGAGGCTCGCGATGGAGTCAAACTGCAAATCCGTACCTACCTGCGTTTGAAATGAACAAACTAAAGCGGACTCTGTGGACAACAAAGCAAGTTTGGTCGTTCTTTCTTCGTCGTAAGGGGACATCCCAGCTCCTTCCAGATGCCATCGCATTGCAGAAAACGCGACTGCCGACCCTCGAAGATGCTCCTTTGTTGGCTTCTCAACAGTCAAATCCCAAACGCCAGTGGTTAAAGGGGTCCGGATCTGCGCCCGGATCACCACTGGGGTCTTTTTTGCGAACATCATTCTTACTGCCATTGCTGCTGCCATTGCCTACTCTGCAAATGATGCTGAGGGATTCGTATCGGTCCCTATATATCTCGGAAAATGCTCATCCTCCAGGCGATGGACCACTGGACTGCATTTCTTGATCAGCGTCCTTAGCACAACAATGCTCGCTGCAAGCAACTACTGCTTGCAAAGCCTTGCCTCCCCCTCGCGACCGGAGGTAGACGATGCACGTCGGCAACGGTGCTGGCTTAACATAAGAATCCCAAACATTGCCGGCTTGCTCCTCTTTGGAAAAGGAAGGCAGACAGGTGTATTGGGATCAAGACAAAATCACTTAAAGGTCTATAGATCTAGCAACTCTATCTATATCCAACTGACTTGTAGTGTAGCATCAATCTAAGATCCTTGGTTCAAGATGCCTCCTTCCCATGGACGTAGGATTTCCAACACTCTTCAGCACCACGTCTCACCCCTTAAAGTCTCGGCCCTGTTCTATAGAAACAATATGCAGCGATTCACAAATGTCTAGATACTTTGATCTGGATGCAAATCAAGGTGAATATCTCTCCAGCCATCCTGCTAAATCTGTCCTCCTATTTCCTTCATATGTTGTCTCCGGTTGGTGACTGAATTTGTTTTGATCGGCTCCCATTTGCACTTAAATAGTATGAGCCAATCTAGTCTTGTTATCTTTTGTCATGCAGCTTGGTATGGCCGGTGACTCGCACTGTTTGGCAAATAATCCTACATGGTGGTGAATGTCAATGGGTGTGCTGGGCGTGGCTTCCGTTTGGACCAGTCGCTACCGTAGCCAGACTTCCCCAGGGGGACAGATTCTTCCTTTGCTTGCCACCATCATGCTGTTAGCTTTCTGGATTAAATCAGCAGAGATTAGATTTTCGCTATTACAGAGCTTACAAAGAAAGTTTCCAGACCGCCACCACCCAAGGTTAAATCCGCAGAAAATGGGATCCCTTACCCTCACCTCTGCCGTTGATCAAGACGCTATAACCAATACCACATCGACCATAGACACTTCCGTCAACGCTATGCTTTTCGCTTCATCTTTGCCTACTGGGACACCGACTGCGATTGGGTCGACAGTATGCGGTATCAAGAAGTACATCGCGCTTCAGCTAGAACTCCACACCACCTGCTACGTCCATTTCATCAACGTTCCTCCAGCCATCGTTCGACGCTCGGATGACCACCCCATCGAGATCTTCGGCGTAAAAGGAGCCAGGATATACTACGACGAGGGCGCCAGAGACCTGATCGTGAAACTTGTAGAGAAGCCACACGAGGTGGCGCATGGCGCCCTCACGAAGAAGCTTCTCGGCCAGACTTTGACTATGAATCTGGACAGCGAGCTTAGCTTGGATGGTGCTACTAGGGTCACGTCTAGAGGTATATCGAAGGAACCAGATGCCTCCTTCTCGCCCTGGACACTCCCTGCCGGTAGATCGCGGCAATGGCCAGCAGTTGTAGTGGAGTGCGGATATTCCGAGAGTACCAACCATCTACGAGCAATGGCCAACCTGTGGATCAGCAATTCCAATGGCGATGTAAAAGTCGCAATCATTATTTCAATCGAGCGACCGAGGGCGAAGATCATCCTAGAGAAATGGGTTCCAAGGCACACAGCGAGGAGTATGGGCCCATCGCTCCGCACCCGGGGGCAGCATGCACGATGCGAACAGGAGATAGTCATCACCAGAAATGAGGACGGATCAGCTGCTATCTCGGGGGCACCGCTGGTGATTCACTTCGAGGAGATGTTTCTCCGGGCCTTGGTTCCGCCCAATGAACATGATTTTGTGATAACTGGAGCGGATTTGGAAAGCATCGCCCGGGAAATTTGGAGAGCGATTGCGTACTTGGTATCGGCACAGTAGTGGAATGCTCTTGAATGACCCAAGCGGAGGAATATTTTCGCTGACTATGAAAGCCAACTTCTGAACTTCATGGAAGACGATTGGGGTTGAGGCAGGGGATTGCCATTTGCTGTATGTAACATGTAGCTTCAATATGACAGACGCAAAGGCTCACATTGATCTATGTTGGCAGATAGGTGCCTGAGATATCTAGATGACTCGGCCTGGGTCGGGTCTAACAAGTCTAATAATAACTAGTTAGAAACTAGTTTCTAAGGCACTTGGTGCGGTCTTGGTAAGATAGGTTAAATTTAGAAAACAGGCGTATTTAATTCTAATTTAGAAGAGGTGGGATGAGCTATTATTAAGCGAGATCACCTGTAACCACCCCGCTAAGGGGTGAGGTGAACTTTTAAAGCGGTGGGCTGACCTGTATCCTGACAATGAATCAATCCTGATCAAACCACCTATCCTGAGGCGGTGATGACAATACGGCGTATCAGGCGGCTATCCCCGAAGCGGCAAAACTAACCCGAAGCGGGAATTCACAGGTCCTCCCTTTACAGTAATTATGCCGCCTCTTCCCCGCGCTTTGGAGGGCTAAGCAAGCCAAGTGTCGCCAATCGAGGCTCGTATTCCACCGCTCTTTTGACACTTTGTCCCACCCTGACAAATCAACATCGTATGCTTTGGCCTTGGAATTAGATCGAAGGCCATTATTAATCCTTCAAGGTGAGCGATCATAGGTATATCCCTGTCAAGCGGGGCTGAGGCGCCCAGAGGAGGCAGAGATAAAGAGTCGCAGAGATCGCTTGCTGCAACGATTGCGCAATCACTCGAGCCTCCTCCACAAACAAATACATAAACCCCCCACCTCCAAATCAAAATTCATCTCCAGTTCCCAACATACATCCCATACCATACCACCAAGATGTCCTCTCCATACAACAGCTACGCCATCACAGGCGTGAAAAAGGCCCTGAACTCACTGAAATTCATCCTTCAAAAAGCCGAAACCCACGCAAAAGAGAAGAACATCGCCCTCGATGATCTCTTCAACGCCCGCCTCTACGAGGACATGAGACCACTCCCCTTCCAGATCTGGGCAGCAACGACCAACGCCGAAAAGGTCATTTTCCGCCCGCGCCACCTCGAACCTCCGGCGCGCGAGCAAACCGACCAGACCTTTGACGACCTGTACAAGCGCATCGACGAGACGCTGAGCGAGATCGCGAAAATCGATGCTGCGGACATTGCCGCGATCGACGAGGATAAGCCGTTCAAGGCGCCGCTTGGGCCCAGGGAGTTTGACTTCAAGCCTGATTCTTACGCGGTTAATTTCGGGCTGCCGAATGTGTACTTTCATGTTGTGACGGCCTATAACATTTTGCGCAAGGAGGGCGTGCCGCTCGGTAAGATGGATTATTTGAAGAATTTCCTTGAGTTGTTCTGAGCTTTTTATCTGTTGCGAACCGCGACAAAAGTGTTTTACATCGTTAGTGGTATGGATATGGCCAGCCTCTAGAATGTAAGCTCGCGGGATGTGGTGGCTTTATGTCCCCAGTAGGCGAGACAAAAATGCAAATCGACCGAGCAGGTTATTGGTCACACTATGCTCCCGGGCCGCTAATCCTAACTGAGAGTACAATAAGGCGTACGCCTTTGGATGTCCAGATGTAGTGGGCGCAGAGCGATGAAAGCAAAGAACGACGAAGGTGCGGTCTCCAGGCCAGGGTTGCGCCTTCCTTTCTAGTCAGCGATCTCCGTAGGTTGTTTATGCGCCTCACCAGATCAATCTCCGTGTGGGTGCGCAACACCCTGTGTCATTCAGGAAACTTTCTCACTATATCAAGTTCTCTTCGGTGACACATCGCACAGCACACACGTTTATAAATCTGCCGCTCTAGTTCGATAGATGGACATCGACCGGATCATGCTCGGCACCTTTGGCTGGCTCCTCGTGGCCCTTGTCATCATCCTCGGCATAGCTGCTTTTGTCTCCCACCAACGAAAGCACGCTGATGTTGCAGGGCTCTGTTGATTATATGCTGATTACTTATACTAGTAGACGGGAGTCCAAACCACCCGTCACGTTCACCTTCAGGATGGCGTCGCCGCCTGGCTTCGATGTCAGAGGCCGTGTGGGCGACGTCGGGGGATGAACGCAGGTAAGAAGGTCGACTGTTGTTCAATGCGTGGTGGCTATTTCCATTTCTTCTCTTCTCTTCTCTTCTCTTCTCTTCTCTTCTCTTCTCTTCTCCTCTTGTCTAATTGATGATGGCAATTATATAAAGACTCTATTCCGCGACCCTAACATCCTCGTATTGCCCCAACGTGCTTATACCCCCGCCGCTTAATTGTCGATTGTGGACCTCTCCGACTTTTCGGAGACTGCGACCACCGGTGTATCCTTCTGCACGGACGCTTCAGCGGCGACAATGGGGCCTTGCAGAGTTCCCGGAGCCTTCATATTCCGCCGTTGTTTCCAGGATAGTCCCGGGGTTTCGAAGATGGTCCAGATTTCCTCGAGGGTGAATCCGCGGGTTTCAACAAAGAAATACCATACGGCCAGGAACTAGAGCAACTTGTAAGCGCATCACCATGCCATTAAATTGTTATGGGAGTCATACCTCCAACCCGGTATACACGATGTACACGATATAGTACCGCCAGCCAATATTCTCTAGACCGATAGGATTGACAAACGTGGAGAAAAAGCCGCTGATGTGCATAACGCCGGTCATGTATGCGACGCCGCGCGCACGAATCTCAAAGGGAAGAAGTTCCGCAGGGTATCCCCAGAGAGGCGTCCAGCCGATATCATATGCGCCGTTGGAGAGGAAGATGGCGACCAGGACGCCGATTGCCCAGTTTGTTCCACCGCGTGTGCTGTATACTATTGACCCCTATATTAGTCCCGCTTTACTACTTCGGAGGATGATACTCACAGGCTGCAAATGTAGTCCACAGTATAAATGCGAAGAACATGCCGGCAGTCGAGATGAGGAATAGCTTGCGTCTGCCGACCTTCTCGACGAAGAACGAGGCGCCGACGGCGAGGACGAAGTTGTAGATGGCCAGACAGCCGTTGATTGTGGTCTGTGTCGCGACGCTCGTGATGCCGATACTCACCAGGACCGAGTGAAGGTAATACTGGACCAGACCGTTTCCAGAAATCTGTAGCGCAATTAACAATTGTCCGACGCGAGACCCGAGTCACACACCTCAAGGAACAAACCACAAAAGGTAGTAATAATAATCCTCCTCCGGTTCGCCGCTGTGCGAACCAAATCCCTCCAATGCCCCTTCTTCCTATACTCCTGATCCTGCAAAATGGCCTCCTTAATCTGCGTATACTCCAGATCCACAACGGGATCACTCGCATCCCCATTTGCATGATACCTAACCAGAAACTCCTTCGCCTCAGCCCCGCGGCCATGCGAGATCAACCACCTCGGACTCTCAGGCACAAACGCAATCAGAAAAATCTGCACGAGCGCAGGCGCAGCCTGCAACAAACTCGGCACACGCCACGACCACGAGTTATTGATATGCCGTGTGCCAAAGGTCGTCCACGCAGCGATAATCGAGCCCGTATACCACGCAGTCGGGAAATACGAAAGCACGGTCCCACGGTGCTTGGGGAACGCGAGTTCCGCGAGGAGAAGCGGCGACGCGACGACGGGGAAGGCGAGGCCGAACCCGATGAGAAACCGGGCGATCACGAACTGCGGGATCTGGTGTGCGCTTCCCTGCAGGGCTGCGCCGAGGAGCGTCCAGCTGGCGCCGAAGGCGATTGCTTTGCGTCTGCCGAAGCGGTCCAGAACGGGCCCGATGAAGGGGAGCGCGATTACCGCACCGACGGTTTGGATGGAGTTTAGCAGGCCGAGGACGGGGCCGCGGGGGTTGTCGAATTCTGTGTCCGTGATGTTAGTTAGTACGGCACTGCAACGACGGTGAAGCGTAGTACAAAAGTGAGGGAAGGGAAGGGAAAGGAAACGTACGTTCTTGCCAGCCGGGGAGCAACTGTAGGCCGTTCATGATCATGCCATCGAAGCCCTGGTACGAGCTGCTCAGGATGACAATGGGCAATACGAAGTACAGACTCCTCAGGCCCTTGTTGTGGATCCAGTCTGGGGTGTACTTTGCCATCTTGAATTGGACGGGACTTCAAGTTTCCCCACTTCGCAATGTATCGCGAAGAGTTACCGGTGTTGTTGACTTGTTAAACTTTTCAACGGTAAGGGCGAGGAGGAGATCGGCGATTTTTGTACATGATGCTCGCGTGGCCAAGTCAGAACCATAAATCTGGAAGAGTAAACCGAAGCGAACCTCGAGCGCTGCGCCCGCCAACAGCCCTAAAGGACCGGCCAATGGGACGGAATGTAGCGCTTGCCATAGTCTGTTGGTATGATGCTCTCTCTAATGCCTTTAAGCCACATGATCGCGTTATCTTTGGACTAGGATATGGCTGTTCTCTGTGGTGGTTGGGTTAAGCGTTGTTTGGGGGGTTGTTTGACTCCGACGGATGATACGAGCCATTCAACTCCGATCGCATCTCGGACTTGCGTGGCAGGCATAGTGGAAAATACAGTGGATCGCAGGATAGCGACCTCGGATTTCCAAGGACAACGGAGACGAACGACTCGATTTCCACCCGTTTATCTCTGGCGATTGGTCACGCTGTCCTCGTTGACTTCAGATGGAATTAGCTCCACGCCACGGAACCGAACGCTCGGTTTTATCTTGGACGCGAAACTAATTCAGGGAGCATTGGATAGCTCAGACTTCCAGATATCGGGCTTCACTATGGGTGAACAAGTCCTCGAGTCGTCAAAGGCCGTCGTCGGCGATAGTCTCGCCGGAATCGAAGCAGTCGGCGCCGAAGGCCTCGAAGCGATCAAGGCCCTCCTTCAGAGCCAGCATGGCAAAGGCGAGACATCGGGGATTGGCGTTACATTTGATAACCTCTCCGTCTCCGCCGTCGGTGGGACGGAAGTACAAGTGAAAACACTTCCCCGGGCAGTCCTGAACACGTTCGGCCCGGACCAGTACAACTTCATCCGCACGCACCTCCTCGACCGGCTCATCGGCAGCAGCAAACGCCGCTCCAGCAATGCGCGAACTCTGCTATCAGGCTTCACGGGGATCGCCAAGCCAGGCGAGATGGTCTTGGTCCTCGGTCGACCGGGAAGCGGCTGCTCGACCTTCCTACGCACGATCGCCAACGTCTCAACACTGTCGCAGACCGGCGATGTTCAGTATGCCGGGATCCCGGCACCGGTCTTTCGACGGAACCACGTCCGTGAGACGATTTACCTCCCCGAAGATGATAGACATGTTGCTTCGCTGAGTGTGAGGCAGGCTATTACCTTTGCGCTGAGGACGTGTCTTCCCAGTGGTTCGAGGGATCAGGCGCTTGTGTCGAATCTGGTTGAGGCCATTGCGAGGCTTTTTGGGCTCAAGCATGCGCTTGATACGCCGGCTGGAGGGGCGTTTAGTCCCGGGATCTCTGGGGGTGAAAGGAAGAGGTAAGATACCAGCCCTCTCCTCTTGACGATGAAGACTAATGAACCGTGGATAGGCTGTCGATTGCAGAGCTCTTCGCCGCTGGATCATCAGTACAGTGCTTTGATAACTCGACACGCGGCCTGGACTCCTCAACCGCGCTGGATTTTGTCAAGGCCCTTAGAGTATTGACCAACATCGGGAACAAGACGAGTCTCGCGACGCTATACCAGGCCGGTGAGGATATTTACCGCACGTTCGATCGCGTCATCCTTATCGATGAGGGGCACGAGGTATTCTTCGGCAGCACAACCGAGGCTTGGGCGTATTTCGAGGCCTTGGGATACATTGCCATCCCGGGACAAACGACGGCAGAGTTCCTCATGACGGTCACGGATCCAGACCAAAGAAAGGTTGCAGCAGGCTCGCGGGCTGAGAAGATCAAAACACCAGCTGAGCTAGCTCAAGCCTTCAAGGAGTCAGGACACTACAGACAGCTCCAAGAGGAGATTAGCAGCTACAGGACGGAAGTTGAATCAAAGCAAGCCCCCCTCCCATCCGACAGTTACGCGTTGCCGTTTCCAACCCAGGTACTGGAGTGTCTCCGACGGGAGGTGCAGCTGGTCAAGGCGCAGCGACATGTATACTACACGAAGTGGGTTACAACTATCATTCTGTGTCTAGTCTGTGGGAGTGTCTACTTTGACATTACCAACAACGCCCAGGGGGCATTTACACGAGGTGGTATTTTGTACTTTGCGCTTATTATCAACGGCTGGCTTCAATTCCCTGAGTTGTTCGATGCTCATACGAACAGACCTGTTGTTGAACGACAAGGTAGGACTTATCATATTCTTTCATGGCCCAAATGACTGACTGACTTTTTTTCCAGCACACCTCCATCTCAGTCGCCCATCTGCTGTTGCAGTAGCTCGCTTCCTGATTGATCTCCCGCTTATCGCATTCCAACATGTGATCTTCATACTCATTTTCTACTTCATCGCCCGTCTCCAGGTCGATGCGGGGAAATTCTTCTTCTTCTACCTGACCTTGTTCATCTCGACCGTCTGCTTTAGCAATCTGCTGCGCATGTTTGCGTACTATGTCCGGACGCTGGATGATTGTACGTAACTACCGCCGATGATTTCCGACTCCATGCTAATCCGCAAAGGCTTCCGATATGGCGGATTCTCATGCACAGTTCTTCTGCTATTCGCTGGGTTCTTGATTCCTCCGGATGACATGCGTCCATACTTTGGGTGGCTGCACCATATCAATCCCATGTTTTATGGCTTTGAGAATGTAGGCTGCCCATCTAGTGCTTTGCAGGGAAATGCTAACAAGTTCCTAGCTCTTCGTCAACGAATTCGCGGGCCTCTCACTCGACTGTGCGGATAGTCTCATTCCCCAGGCTGGGCAGGAGGGGTTCCAGACATGTTCAATCCGCGGTGCACGACCAGGGCAAAGCGTGGTCCCCGGTATCCAGTACGCAGAGACTTTCGGGTTCTCATTCTCGCACAGATGGCGCAATATCGGGATTATGATCGCGATCGGCATCGCGTATCTCGTCGTTGGTATCATCGGGAGTGAGACGCGGACCTTCACTTCTCAGGGAGGGTCGCCTCTTGTCGTCTTGGGCAAGGCTTCGAAGCGGAATCCGGACACCGGGTCAGTCGACACTGAGAAATCAGCCCCGGCTGCCTCAGGCGACTCCATCGACGTGTCTGGCAGCGAGCTAGCACTGACCTGGCGCAACGTCGTAGTCAATATCGGCGACAAGGAAGTCCTCAAGGACATCTCAGGCTACGTCCGTCGAGGAGAATTAACCGCTTTATGCGGGGCCAGTGGTGCTGGTAAGACCACTCTGCTTACGGCCCTGAGCCAGACGAACTTTGCTGGTGAGCTGCATGGGGAGGTCCTCGTTGGGAATCGGCCGCCCACTGCATCTTATCGAAAGTCTGCTGGTGAGTTACTTCTGTCCCCTCTCTCAAGGTGTCTCTGACTGTTTGCAGGATTCGCGCAGCAGATGGATCTGCATGACGGCACTGCGACGGTGAAGGAAGCCTTTGAATTCTCGGCGCTGCTACGACAGCCCAAAATCTACAGCAAGGCTGAAAAGCTGGCATACGCCGACCGTCTTCTCGACCTTCTCGATTTGCGGTCTGTGCAAGATGCTCTTATCGGCGACGAGGGCGCCGGGCTTGGAGTGGAGAAGCTCAAGCGTGTGACCGTACGTTTCCACGTTCTATTATTTGAACGGTGTAATGGCTAATGGGATTTTAGATTGGAGTTGAACTAGCGGCACGGCCACAGGTTCTCTTCGCAGACGAGCCGACATCTGGTCTCGACTCTCAAGGCGCAGCGCGTATTGTGCACTACCTAAAACTCCTCGCGCGCCAGGGGCAGGCCATCGTCGTCACGATCCATCAGCCATCCGCGCTTCTCTTTTCGCAGTTCGACAACCTTCTTGCCCTTTCATCTGAGGGGCGGCAGCTCTAGTAAGGAACCAAAACGAATAAAGTCTGTCATGGCCGCTGCTGACATGAGTAGTTTCGGAAAAGTCGACGCAGCGCTGGGATATTTTAGCCGGAATGGCGCGATTTGTCCCACGGGTACGAATCCTGCCGAGTTCATCCTTGAGACAGTGGGCGCTGGGGTCAACGCGCGCGAGAATGAGAAATCATCTGATTGGGCTTTGAAGTGGGCTTCGTCGCCCGAGTCGGAGGCCCTGGGCAAGGAGATCGAGGAGAGCAAACAGCGTCCGCACCGTGGGGAAGTTGAAGACGACGCGTCGGAGTATAATGCATCACTACTCCTCCAGACAAGACTACTTACCACCCGGATGCTGAAGAACCAGTGGCGTAACACGGCCTACATGTACTCGAAGATCTGGGTCCATGTTATCAGCGCTATCCTAGTCGGCTTCACATTTTTCAAAGTCGGGACCAGTCCGCAGGATTTGCAGAATCGGTATGCTACTTCATTCCATCCATTGTATTAACTCTCACCTAACACCTTTACAGTGCCTTCAGCGTGTACTTTATCCTCTTCCTCTGCAACGCGATCGTCAATGTCATTCTCGCCAGGTATTTCTTTGCGAGTCTATACTGGCAATTTCGGGAAGGGCCATCGCACGCCTACGGCTGGATCGCATTCGCTTCCTCTACAGTTCTCTCAGAGATACCTGGTGCCGTTCTCGTTACAGTGCTGTACTACCTCCTCTGGTACTTCCCCAGCGGCCTACCGCACGGCGAAGCCGGATACATCTTCCTCTTCCTGCTTACATATGAGATCTTCCAGGTAAGACACTTTCGTTCCTGGATCTTGAACCGATGCGCTAACGAAACAGGTCCTCCTCGGCCTCTTCATGATGGCCGTCAGCCCCGACCTCGGTGTCGCGGGTAACGTCCTCGTCTTCATCGTGTGCACATTCAACTGGTTCAACGGGATCATTGTCCCGTTCGAACAAATCCAGGTTTTCTGGCGATACTGGGTACGTCCTCATCCGTACTCATACTAGTGAGAAGCGGCAAAAAGAGCTAACAATAATACTGACAGCTCTACTACCTCTCCCCCTTCACCTACCTCCTCGGCGGGATGGTAACCGCCGTCGTAGAGAACACAGCGATAACCTGCTCGCAAAGCGACCTAACAATTTTCTCCCCTCCATCGGGCCAATCATGCGGGTCGTACGCGGGGTCATGGACAGCTTCCGTCTCCGCACAGCTGCTCAACCCGGACGCGACGGAGCTCTGCGAGGTATGCCGGTTCACTACGGGCGAGCAGTACCTCGACCAGTTCCATCTGGGACAGGGGCGGATGGGCGGGAAATGGGGTGCTTGGGGGATTTTTGTCCTCTTTACCGCCGTTAATTTGGGGCTGGTGTATTTCTTTACCTGGGCGACGAGGGTGAAGAGGTGGAAGGTTTTTTATTTCTTTTAGCTTATTCAGTGGATTTAGTACGGGTTTGTGAGCGGTGGCTAGGTAGCAAGAATATGAAGGGTGGATGTATTCACGGGATGTAAGTAGGGAGAATGCCTCAACAGTTATATATGTACTTGACTTTCTACAAGGAAACTTTGGTCGTACGCCCTCGCCGCCCTCAAATTTTAGTTTCATTACCCTCCGGCTCCCGCTGAACTTCCTCGTCCGCAAACGGATCCTTCGCGAACAGATGAACTTCCGTCACTACAATATGGAGACTGGGTAGAAGCGAAGGCTTATGACGAGGATCTACCGGCCTGTATTCACTATTGAATTAAATGGAAGGTTACTTGTAACACAAGGACTGTAATCCAAGGTACAGAGCAAGATTTGGTTCCCGCTCCTAGACCTTATTGGAGACTCATCCTTCAACCAAAGTTGTGGGAGAAATTATGCGCCAAATATCCACACAAAAAGATTGTATTAGTTGATAAATCCATTATTCCTAAGACTGATATTGAATGGCCGGATATTAAGAAAAGGCTTTCTAAATGGGGTTATTACTGCCTTCGGGAAAGAGACCGAAGCTTATAATACAGTTCAACTGCATAGAATACACCCGAAACTCCGCAGCTAGTGGTAGGGCGTTTTGACGAACGAGGTATTTATTCTACTACTTAAGGCATGCTCCAAGAACATGACCGGGAGGTCAACACGGAGAAATTGAGATAGGACATGATATAACGTGATACGAGACAAAACAACATTGATGGTGAGATATGTTACTATTTCCTATCACCAGAGAACAAACACGCTCTTTTAGACCTCCTATGGGGTTGGTGGCTAGTTGATGCACGTAGGAGCCAGTTATGAGGAGTGGGAGGAAAATGGGGACGAAGATAAAGCTCCAGTATAAGACAAACTGTTAAGTTTAGGCGTGTACTTGCAATCTACATGCCTAAGCCTGCACGAGTATACAGCACTTGGAGAAGGTTCTGAAGCTGAGGGACAAATGAATATAGACAATGTGGACATCCCGCCTCACTTGCGGTGCCGGTGAAGTCTGGGATCAAAGAAATCCTTTGGCAGAGTGGGCACATCGCCTAAGTTCGAGGAGACTCAGATACCACAACCTCGCGAAATGGCCCAAATAGGAAACTATTATAATGTGGATAACCTATATATATCTTCTTGTGCCCTTGTGAAGCGACGATCATTAAATAAAATGACTCCACCACAAAATTAGCCTTATAGGGGCGCATCACGAATCTATTCCCTTTGGGATAAGTTATCTTCCTCCTTAGGCCAAATTGCGAACCTGTTGGTTTTTTCGGATCTGTGAGGTTCGGCCGGGGTCCGCGCTTCGATGTAAGCGGACCTACACGAAGTGGGCTGGCTACTGTTTTCACAAAGCGGAAAAGGTGACTCACCCTCATTTTAGAACCCACAGTTGTTTTTGTTGGGAGCTATATAAGATCATATTCTCAGAGCTCGAAATTTTTTATCTTGATATAAGTTTTCAAACCGGTCCTACCCAACAGCTTTCTACACCAATTGAACACTTTTTTCCAAACGGCTTTTGTCTTCAAATCATGGCCTTCAACCGTATCGCTGTCTATGGTCACCGTGGATTCGTTGGCTCTCGAGTTGTTGCTGCTCTAATTGACTCGGGAGCTCCAATTACTGTTTTGCATCGCCCTAGCTCGGATACTTCCAATCTCCCAGAACATGTGAGAAAGATTGAAATCGACGTTCTTGACGAAGACGCTTTGGTTGGTGCCTTGCAAGATATAGACATTGTGATGACAGTCCAGGGCTACTGCGCATCTGTGCCTTTTCGAATCTATGCTAATGGATTTCTCAGTTCTCTTGTTGGAGACGAGGGTACCGACAGACAGTATGGCTTTGTGAAAGCCATCCCTAGGACTAATGTCCAGCTTTTCTCCCCTTCGGACTTCTGTCTGCGATATTGTGAGCAGGGAATGCGCATACCCTGTATGAAGGCAAAAGCGAAAGTCGAAAAGGCTTCTAAGGATGCTGGGATTCCAACCTCCGTCGTCCACGTGGGAAATTTCGCTGAATACACCTTAAGTACACCGTCAGTCATCGACCGACCACTCAGGATGTTTATTCATAACTGACTTTCACAAATTATAGGGCAGTGGGTATTGATGTGCAGAATAACACATTGGTCTATACCGGCAACTCTGCTAGCGAAAAAGTCACTATGTGGTGCGTAACATTTTACCCAGAGACTCCTTCTCATCTAAATAACCCCTTTGGTCTGATTAAACTGATTTCTTGCAGCACCAAGGACTACGTAGCGGCTGCGTACGTCGACATATTTACCGCCAGACCTATACACACCATACAGAACCGGACCATCACCTTGTCAGAGCTTGCACCAACAGGCATGGAAATTGCTGCGATCATGAAAGAGAAGAACGGCAGAGACCCCTCTATTGCGACAAGAAGCTTAGAGGCCCTCAATCGAACGGTTGAGGATTGTATCAGCAGGGAGAGTAATCTCGCTGTCGCCGCCTATTGCCGCAAAATCTGGGGCACGGGTGAAATGATGAAGATGCTTCCCGATGATTTATGGGAAGTCAAGGACTACAGGAAAGCAAGTTTAGAGGATCTTGTCATAGGAGGAAGACTGGAAAGCTATAGAGCGCTACCCGATTATGTGTTGGAGTTCATACAAGAGACGCTCTGAGACATGTACAGACGGTGGTGGTCCTCGTGTAGCTTCCTTTGCATGTTAGTCCACCGTCTCGTTTCCACTGATTCCTTGGTACACCGGGATCCATTTGGCCGGAGGGCATGCGTGGTCGACGAAGGGCTTGTAATATGAAGCCTACTGCCAACGCATACCAATTCAAAATTGTGAGAAGCTATCCAGTCACATGTTCGCCTGCTTGAAGACACTCTAATGCATTTTCGGGACCTTCCCTTATTGATGTCAATAGTTCCTTGCAAGTAGGCGTCAGAAAAAAAGAGCCTTTGGATGGTTCTTTCGGATTCGTTCCAGGACGGGAGTGTTATTTCCAAATTGGGCGCGCTACGCATCATGAAATTAATATCACTAAGCCAGCTCAGAATGCATATGCGAACCACAGCGCAAACGCTGCTGCCTCTTGCTTATGGATAATTTGCTTATGCTTTCACAGTTGATTATTTCTTGCTCTTCCTCTTCCGGCTGTCAGCATAAGAAAACGCGTATCTAAGACATGAGATGGATATTACATTGAATTAGACCTCCCGGGGATGGAGCAGCGCGTATAGAATTGGCTGGCTGCGATTCTGGCTTTAAGCACAGCCAGTTTTCCTCAGCGCAGACATTCTTTCCTTCTTAACGATCGGACTTTGGAGAGGTGTGTATTCTAGCTGCCGAAATGCCGTTTGCTCCAGTAATACTGTTAGTTCTTCGAGCCAGGATGTAGGCCAGGCCTCTCAAGACGGCTGAGATGCGGAGGCGTCAAGTAGAGTTTGAGCTGCCTACATCAAAGAGGACTCGGCGTTTAGCTTTCTCGTTAACTCTTGAGGTGGGACTCGTCGTCATCAGTATCAACATCAGGTGGGGCAACCAGGTCAAATGAGGACGCTAATCAGATGAGTGGGACAGGCCCTCGCGATCTGTCCAGAAACGGAAAACATAAAGTGGAGAAGTTCCAAGGTTCCCACGGACACAGCCACTAGTTAACCGAATATACATTCATATAACTTATGCTATGCTATTGTCGTCATTATTGAGCCTAGGTTGCCAATGCTGAAATCATACCTTGATACAACGTATTAACCCCTAATCTACCTCCCGACCGACCATATCGCAAAACCAGTTTTCCGCCCCTGACCGTTGACAAAAAAGCGACCTTATCAAATATGCCAAACAGTCAGTCATCTGTCGAAGACCGTTTGCGGCATCTCATGCCGAGCCTCTCGGTATACACTGAAGGCAGGCACTATCAAGACTGCCTCAAACTATACAACCATGCGCTGAAAAAGGAACCATTAGCCTGCGCTCGGCCACGGACAGAAGAAGAGGTCTCACGCTTAGTTCAATTTTGCACCGAACAGAAGATCCCCTTTGCTGTTCGCTCAGGCGGTCACGACTTTTTTGGCCGCTGCGTAGTTCACAGGGGCATTCTTATCGACATGCGCGATATAGACACGGTTAGTGTCGCGTCGGACCGAGCTAGCGCACGCGTTGGTGGCGGAGTGATTGCCGGCCACCTGCAGGAAACTCTCAATTCTCACGGCCTGTTCACCCCTACTGGACAGGCAAAGTCTGTCGGCTATGTCTCTTGGGCATGTGGCGGAGGGTACGGCTTCTATGTTGGAACATACGGGTTTGGGGTTGATCAAATACTTGGAGCTCGAGTGGTTTTGGCCGGGGGCTGTGTGGTAGACACCAACGCAGACTCGGAATTACTATGGGCACTTCGCGGCGCTGGGGCTGGCACATTCGGCATCATCATGGAGCTTCGCGTGAAGGTATACCCAGTGCCCAAACTATACGCTGGCTTCCTAGCCTTCCCCCTGGCCCAGGCCGCAACTGTCATGGACAAGATTAAAAGGCTCTTAGATGATGACTTCCCAGATGAGTTCAGCGGAGACGCCATCGCCGTAAATCCTGAAATGGCTCCAGAGCCCTGTTTAGTTATGCTTTGGTGTTGGACTTCGTCCAGCGAAGACCTCGGGCCTGCGAAAAGCTTCCTTGAGCAGACGATGCAGGCCGGCAGGGTTCTGGGGAACACGGTCACGGAGAGTAAGTTCTATGCTTCCATTATGACATGGACTCCAGTTAACTGACCTGTATCAAGCTACACCAGCCGCCTACGGCTTGGGTGATTCGTCGTCAGGGACCTTCTTCCGCAGTCGAAACGTTGATCGGATACAACAGCGTGTTGGCACCATTCTCGCACGGCACCCTCCACCACATCCGCTGTCCGCTGTCATATTTCACAATAATCACGGCAAGGGCGTTCGACACCAAGTCGCCGATACTGTCGGGGCGGCCTTTCCGAATCGATATCAACATGTTATTCTCGGCTTCCATGGGGGCACCAGGCCAGGCTGGGTTGATGAACAGGAGCTTGCAAGTGCAGCCAGATGGGTCATAGAGTTGGAGGAAGCGGTTGATCAGAATGATCTTTCCTTGCTAGGAGGGTTCCCTGCATTTTGGCCCCCTGACCAACTGGACATCAAACGATTCTTCGGCGAGGAGAAGGCCTTAAGACTACGGCAGTTGAAGGCACGACTAGATCCGAACAATTTGTTTCACCATGCTCTGCCCGGTCTAAATGGATGCTGAATGGAATCGGTTATTGTACTCTCTTGTAGAAGCTCCGCCGTGAAGTGGCTCTAGTGTCCTAGTTTATTTCGCGGATTATTAAGATTGTGGGAAGCGATGGATGGTTCTGCGATTGGGCGGCCGTTAACTGCATCCACCTATCTAAGGCAACTTAACTGCCTACTAAGTAATGACTAAGCGAGATCAACCCCAGGGCAGGCGGAAGGGGAGTGTACACAGATCACGCCACC
>JOMC01000294.1:0-20349 GCA_000812125.1 Aspergillus ustus | reverse complement strand
GGTATATATATCTAGCATACAAAGTTGGCAATGAAGTGGTGAGTACATTTCTGCATCTTGAACTTCTATGACGGTTGTAGTTTACTGACACTCGCCTTTTAGCACGTGGTTGGCCCGATCAGCGCCATTGTTACTGATACTCGGACGATATACGGCATACTGAAAGTTCGTGATCTAGTCAAAAGGGTCGCGGAGTACGCAAGTCATGTTTATTGGCCTTGGATACGTGATGAGATCCTACATCCGCTGGCGGCATAAGGGCATATATGCAGGGAACACCGCGAGGCGGTAGGCAGGCTTGTTTCGTAGCCACGGTGCTAAACTTTTCCTCCACTCCGAAACCAGTCAATGCAGCCATAAGCCTTGTATGAGATATATTATATATATATATACATCTCCACTCTGTGGCCTTTTGATGCTGCGTATAAAAGCGGCGTCGAACCCAATGTGTCCCTCGCATCTACAGCCACTCGTCGATGTCTCACCAGCATGCCTATTACCACTTGTATATAGCCTCGCGACGCAGCGATAGACAAAGGTGTTCAGGATAAGCGCAACCTCACTTTCCTTACCTCTGTCATCGTCCGCTTTAGCAAGCCGGTTTTTGGTGGCTCGAGGCCGATACGCTACAGGCCGCATTTGTCACTAGATATCTTCCAGCATTGTTTATGGTGCGCAGCCACAACATTTTATATTGCCCACGAAGTTAGTGTGCACTGTATTATGGGACAAACCGCTTAGCCATCATTCTCCATCGGTCATAAAGTGATCTTTGCGAGGCGTACTGGAGGGTGGGCTAAGGCGGTGATTAGCTTTCTTGTTTCATCGACTGGCTTGTATATAATCATGTGGTACAAAGGTTGACAAGAAATGTTGGGCGGCGCTGACGAAGATGATATTTATCAATAGTCCCAACATCGCCTGGAAAGTTATCAACGTATAGGTGAGTCCCAGTCGAGATTTAAGCGATCGTGCATCTTTATCAGCGATGGTACCCATCCTGCGCGTGGTAAGCCTTCATTTATAACCTCTGCCACAGTCCCAATGTACGTGTACACATCCGTCGAAACAACGAGCGAGGAGTTGATATTCGCGATCCAGATCTTGACTAGTGTTCCGTAGAGCGTAGGAAGAATAAAGGCACCGGTATTAAAGAGCAGTATGGCCGCGTAACTGGCGTGGAAGATAATCAGCAATGAGAACTGTCAGAAGCAAAGGTAGTAGGGACAAACTTTGAGCGGTGCCAAGGCACGAATAAATTCCTCAAGAAGTTGTAGGTTGGTTGCGCCGCTAGGCTTGCTTTCGTCGCTCTTCCTGTTGTTTTCGCAGTTCAGTCTCCTCCAAGAATAGAGCTTCTCATATAGTGACTGGGTGTTGACATGATCATATAAGCTCATTTCTAAGACGGGCATGGTAATGGGGTGAAATGATGAAGATCAATTGTCTTGGTCTCTGCTCATTTGGCCAGGATGGCCTTGGAGGCTATTTTGCCGAGATACCGCCTACGTAGTTTAACAGAACACCCCTCTGGCTGGAGCAAATGAGTCGGCGTCAGCAGGTTCACAAATTTTGAGATCTCAAGAACACGAGAACTTGTTCTGCCCAGCAATAGCGGCACGGCCCTTTACTTTTTTTGTTTAATTCTTGTTCCCGTTGCTTTTGGGTCTATGACCGCATCCAAGGAGTTGGTAGGCGGGAGGGCGCGCCTTCATGTCCGATGAGATCCTCTAAAACGACCAAGTCAACTTGACGAGGTCACCGAAATAACTATTTATCTTGCATCAACCTCACGCCTGCCCGTCGCCGGTACCTACGATTAAAGAAGTCTGTTCATATATATCAAATATGACGCGAACCGTGGACTGATAGCCAGAGCAGTCCGTGTGGGGAAGATATCGGGCAGAAAACAGTTGCGCACATGGCACGTTTCGGAAAACGTACTAAAATGCTCACCACGACAAATCCCCTCTGCCCCTCTTCAGCACTCGAAGCGCGAAGGTGCCGGTTCTATTATGAGGCAAGTTAGACTCGTTTTCCCGTTTATGAAAGTGAAAGTTTCTAATGAATCAAGTTACTGGCTTATTTCTCATGCGAGATGGCTCCGACAACCGTGAAAAGGCTGGACATCGACTCTGAAGGCCAAAAATCACTACAAGCGCTTCGACGGGCAATAAACCAGGCGGCCGTAAAAAAAACCGAGAACGGCAATGTGCAATACTCGAACAGAAGCCTTGATACTATGGTTGCGCCCCTTCTCAAGTCTTTGCAACTAGAAGTAAGTGCAATGATCTGGACCCGTGCTTAGCTGACAGGTTTGGCAGCACTTTGGCTACGCTGCGTGGAGCATCTCTAAAGCTATTAATATTGAGAATGAGACCGGGCCCGAATATATTATACCTGTTGATATAGTTCAAGGAGAACCGATGATTTCCGTTCCTATTGAGGAGGACGAGGAGGACTGTTCTGAGCCGACATTTACACCAAGCGAGAAACTATGTCCTGGCTCGTATATCTACCATGATGGCACTGTGCGTCTCTCTGCGGGTATAATATGCCTGTTCGTCGGGAAGCCGCTACCACTATCGAATCGGCTGCATGATTGAAAAGGCTCCTACAGTAATGCTATTCTTTGGGTCTGTGGTCAAGCTCGCTGCGCATATTGATACTGTCGGTTGTTGCGAAGCAGAAAATCGAAAGATAAACTCGTGGAACGATCCCAGAAGCATTCTGAAGAGCCGGAGGGGTGGAACTGAGTTTTCGAAGAGTTATGCGGCTGCGTTTGATTCGGTAATGGTGGTATATAGTTCCGAAATGTCCCTGGCAGTCTCTCCAGGGAAGCAGAAGGGTTGAAGCAAGGATGCTGGATCGACGATGGTTCTGTATTATCGAAAGCGATAGGATTTTGAGATATCTGCGGCAAATTCTCCAAATAACCAGAAGGATTAAAACGAAGGGTTAAGGGATTGAAGGATTGAATCTCCTGTGGTTGTATATCAAGCATAGCATCCTGCTGGGATGCCGCTGGCGGACCCTCCAGGGAGGCTGGAAGATTGAAACAAGGGGCCTGTATCGTAGTTGGTTCTTGATTATCAAACGTAATAGACCCCTGATGTATCTGCGGCAAATTCTCCAAGTAACTGGAGGGATTGAAACGAGGCGACAAAAGAGGTAAAGATTGTGTCTCCTCCGAGTGTATATCACGCATATCAGTCTGCTGATATGTCGTTGGTAGACTCTCTAGGGAGGCGGAAGGGTTGAAGTAGGAACCGGCGTCTGTTGACCATGTACTATAGAAAATCTGGTCGTTGTTTTGAGGCGTCGCGTGAATGTTTTCGAAATAGTCAGAGGGGTTGAAGGAAAGCACAGGGTCGGGGAGACGCTGTTGTTTTTCTGACTGTAGGGAAGCTGCAATCAGACCCTCGGCCGGCGGACTGAGCACTTCTCCAGGTACGTCTTTCGAAGTATCATCGAGCACTTGCGGAGGGAAAGAATTTCTTCTATTTAGTGATTTATCTGAGCCAGAAGAAAGATCGCCCTGAGGCCGCTGATGACCGGGGGACTCCAGAGAAAAACTGGCAAGCATCGGCTGCGAGGGGCCCTCATGTTGATGTCTAGCATTGCCTTCCTTGTTTAACGTACTTTGACAATCATTTCGAGGACTTGTAATTGGCGTGCACGTATGTGTATGTGATACTGAACCCGTTCCATCCCGAGGTGACCGATTGACTATATCATGAAACGTCCTCGACGACTCATCGTTATTCCGTGCGTTCGGATGTATTTGGTTGTGAGCTAAACCTGAAGTTCTATCTTGTGAATGGGAATTCAGCAGTCCACTATCATGGAGTATCGGCCCAGAGTGCCGATAAGTAGACGAGCCAGGAGGCGGGTGCTCGCTTGCCGGCTGCGTTGATACTTGAACAATCCGTCTTTCCCCGCCGACCATGAAGGCAGCTTCATCACTGGACGTCGAGTTCGTCATTAAAGTTGACGCTTCAAATGGAAA
Organism: Aspergillus ustus; assembly: GCA_000812125.1. Classification (NCBI taxonomy): domain Eukaryota; kingdom Fungi; phylum Ascomycota; class Eurotiomycetes; order Eurotiales; family Aspergillaceae; genus Aspergillus; species Aspergillus ustus. Next base: position 16,343 of record JOMC01000294.1, on the reverse strand, counting down.
TGATACGCTTTGATCATTCAAGATGGTCCGATTTTGGTTCAAACGCGCGCGTTTGTTGGGCTTCCTAGCATCGTTGACAGTCGCGCTATTCACCGGGGGTTTTCGTCTTTTTTCTCCCCCCTCGGGCGGGATGCAGGATTCGGCTCGGCTCTCAACATCTAACATGACATGACTCCCTGACTCAAGTAGGTTTCCACGATCTAATGGGACCGAGTCTCCGTTCAATCGCAGGCTTTCGTCAGAACATTCACCAACCTCCTGGTGCGTAGCAAGAATATCATCCGCTAGCGCAGTGCCGTAAACGCTCCTGTCGCGAGCATTTTTTGATAGCACTTCTGGTTGGCCTTCTATATGACAAGGGTTCTGAAGCGTCCTCTCCGTTGGGATGGAATCAAGCCCGAGGTTCTGCTGTACTGAAGAATTTGGACTTTGTCTATTTCGATTTTCGTCGACGCCGGGGGGGTCCATAGCAGCTCCTGACGGTCGATTTTTCTTTTCATTGCTGGCTTTTGAAGACTGGATTGTTCGGCGCTTTTCTTTCCTTTTCGGTTGACCGCAAGTGCCCACGATTTCTGATAGAATTTTGAGCCCAATCTCATGTAAGCGGAGGGATGCCGCTGTTTGGGGAACTTTGATCGTCGCCAAGTGAGCAACAACAAAATCCAAATCATCTGCCTGGTTCAAAGTGATCTCATACCTACTCTGTTCAGTCGGTATTGACGAAACGGGGCAGAGAAACGTACATTGACGAAGAAAATATGCCCATCAAAAAGTATACGCCATAACCACCCAGACTTGCGGCGTAGGTGTTCCATATGCCGCCGGTTGCGTAATCATTCTTGATGTTATCTTCGATCTCTCGTCTTTGATCGTCTGTTGTATGCTGGTCCGCGATGAGGCTAGAGAATTTTCGTAGGATCTTTCGCGTGAGATATTTCTCCAGACGTTCGCCGACAATTTTGTGAACAAGCAGATATGTGGCAGTTGTTGAAAATGCTCTGTTCATCAACTCTAGTGCATTGTTCCTTCGGTTTTGTCGATAAACATATCGGAAGGCAGCCGTGGTATTTTTGCTGAGCGTCTTTGATGCAAGCAACCCTGAACTGAGCGCCTCTTGAGTGGATATTTTGGGTTTGGCAGGAACGCCGTTCCAAAAGTTGAGGGGAGAATCCTCGAACGTGGCAATCAACTGGATGAAATAGGGATCAAGACAAATCTCTTTAATTTCAGAAATTTTCCTTCGTGCTTCAACGGCTCTCTTTCTATCTCGCTCTGTGTTGCCTCGATAGCGATGTTCTCCGAATGTCGCTGACAATGAAAGTCGAACGTCTTCTGGAATCTTGTCTTTATTGCTAATGATGAATTGGGTTATCTGCATTGTTAGTGAAGGAAGAGCTAACTGAAACGACCGAGCTTCTTACAAGTCGGAGAAAACCTTCTAGATCAAGATCCTGTGCTGACCGGATTATCTCCATTGCTATTGCGTGAAGGAGTTCTTTGTCGAGAGCAAGTCCAAAAGGCAGGAGTTGTCGTGATTGAAAATGGGAGGTGACTTGAGGGGAAGCGGCGCGCACATCCACCTATTGGAACTCAGCAGAAAGTGGAGCCACAGCGCGAATGCAAAAGAGGACGGCCACTCACACTATGCCAGCGAGCACCAAACTCCACTCCACTCTAAAGACACGATGGCCCCCACATTGCTGAATCGTCACCATTGCGGCCAACCGTGATAACGCTCAGATCCTCACCTACTGGAAGGCGGCTGTTGTGCTTAGGAGCAGCTATGTGTCTTTTTGCTTGACAAAACAGTGGGTCCCTACAGTTTGCCATAGAAGAGATATGGGAGATGATATATTGACGATATCACGGCTGTAAATAATATAGGCGGATGTGGGGCAAATGAAAGCACACCAGATGGGAACTCTCCTCGAACGCATGCTCTTGCTCTCAGTCACTTAGTCAATGGCTATATCTTGTGTACCGGGAATTCCATCAATCCTGTGGTGTGTCTCTCGTCACCACTCGGTAAGTTAGCGAGTGGTGTTAAAGAGCAGGAGGCACATATTAATCCGACCGACTCTAAATAAATCCCTCCTAGACGAAAATATAATCCCGTGATACAGTGCTTTGGCGGTGGACAAAGAGTCCGCCTAGTGGCGTAAAGTTCAGGTTGCGAAGAGAATAATTGACGACCGTGGTTTGTCCTTAGCTGCAGGAATGAGTTTCCAAGGCCCTAGACACTTGTACTGTGGAACTTACTGTTATAGCAAGGGGCCGAAGATCGGATATCCAGACATCAACTTCAATCAAGACCTCTTCGGGCGCTCTCAGAGTTATGGTATTTTGCTTGGCATTGCAAATGCCAACAGAGTATGTCTTAGATGACCGTTGTATGGACATTCCAGTAATGCCGCCAGGACTTTCACTGGCGTACACGGAAACACTCTCCAAATCCTGGCCAAACCATAACGCTTCAGTCGTGAAGTTCCCAAATCTGGCCACTAAACTAGCCTCTTGCCTGGGATCGCATGGCACAAAATGTTTTCGCGACAAGAAACTGTCGCGATGGCTAGTCATATCCATTCCCTTAATGAGAAGGGTTTCTGCGAACAAACTAGGGCCAAACTTGGACCAACCAATGTGCCGAAACTTGAGGGCCTAATAAGGTAAGTAACAAAGCCCACTAGATTGCACAAAGTCTACTCACATCATGGACAATTCTTAGCTCCCGGCTGCCTTGCATTTCATCAAACCCTTCCCACCATGTACCCCGACCCTCAGGTAGGCCATGAGAAGCGCCCCAGTCCAGAAATCTGATCCCGAGGCCATCGGCCGCAAATCTAATAGTATGAATACTAGCAGGTAAGGATCTCTTCATTTGCAGTGACCCTGCATTGGGGCCATAAAATGAATATGTCGGCCCACGCTTGTATCCGATTCCACAAACATACTGACGGCCATTGAGCACCAGAACGTAGACATCGATCGCTTGGATATAATCAGGTATCGGCATGGTTACTCCATATAAGCCGAACTGGTGATTAACGAACTTCAAAGGAGCCCTGGGGTCCAACGTCTTCTTATTAACGCACTTATTGTCAATCAGGGTTATCAGTCCTGCAATCGTTGAGATTCTCGACACAATTTCCCATCTCATATCCAGCTCAAGGTAGTTGGAGCTATGGAATTTGCTCGCGAGGGCGATGACTAATCTGCGGTCATCGGCAATATACCCGGTTGTATCAAGACAACGAAAGAAATAATACGGCTTCCGTTGACAAAACTCGCTGGCGTATAGCAAGAGTCGCTTGCTAGTAAGGAAATATCGGAGCACATCCGACGGTGATAGACATTCAAGAATCATCAGGACAACATCGAAAGGTAACTTCAGCAATGCAGAGCCGCCGTAACTGACTGGTCGCGGATTCAGTGCGAGTCTCTCAAAGTTGGAAAGGTAGCTCCGCGAAATTAATGGCACGGAGGGATTAAAGCAGCCTGGGAAAATGCGTTAAATCCTACCCCATGCTTGGACGTGGACATGACTAACCTGATAAATCTCTTTCTGCTTCGATCTCAAATCTTCTTTCTTGGTCAGGCTGAAGCGCCTGACAGAGTTTGAACAACTGGTAAGGTGTCATCACTGTTGCTGAGAGTGCACGTAATAAATGTTCACAGGCAACGTGAACCAGAAAAACGTCCACAGGAGTAAAGGATGCAGAGGGATTAGTTCTAATATCTATATATTGGCCATTTGTGTGCAGGATGCTCGATTGCTGACGGTACGACTGTTCTTGATATTGAAGGCGGCCAACTTCAATATGCTCGTCCTTCCGAAAGACTAATTACTAGTTAGACCAAGTAACCAGGGTATAAGGTAGCCCTTACTCGTAGTATATTCCTTGGTCCAATGCGGTTGGTCTACCCACCCACAGCAGAGCATACATCGACGAGACGATTGATAAATAGCCATCAGATCTGATACCATATACGGGGTTTCGGTGGCCAAAGAAAATCAGGTTTGATTGAATCTGCTCAATAGGTACGAAGAGAGATGTAAAGAAGGAACGGAAGTGCTCCGCTATATAGGCACAGCGTGACGAGCCCTGCAGCTGAAACGAGACAAGGTCAAGTCGATGCCCCACCGCCAAGCTCCAACCAATGAATGGCACCAGAGTGAGTACAGTAAGCACGAAAAAGAGTAACAGCTGATTATAAAATATCCTGTGAAACTTTCAAAAGCCTGGATTCTTTCACCCAACTATGTTGAATAGTTTTCAATATTTCGTCGTGAGGAAAATCAGAAAAGTATATCGGTCTGACTCTGAAAAGCTGTCACAAAAAGCCTCGCAGCTTCTCTCCGTCATGGTAAAAATACCCCCCTTCTTCTCGCCACTCATCCTGGAACTTCATAGTCAACTGGCCATTTAGATCAAACGAGTAAAAGACTTGATACATTTCCAGCTTTCCAACATCCGTATAGTCGTTGGCTGTAGACTGATGTCCCGTCAACGTCTCAGCACGCAAAGTGCCACGATACTTGGCGTTATCATGGAAGAGAATACCTCCTTCACTTCTCCAGTCGCTCTGGTACTTCATTATCAGTTTTCCATTCAGTCTGAAGGAGTAAAACTTTCCCTCAACAGACATTTCCCCGACATCTGTGTATTCATCCGACCGCATTTTTCCTGATTGAGAGCCACTGACAGGTCGATCTTCGCCTGCCGGCTTAGGTTGCATGTTGGCAAGGTTGGGTTCACATCTGGTACTGGCCGAAATCCCTGCTCCTTTTCCTCCGTCGGGGCCACGAATAGCAGGACGTGTTGGAAGGGTATGTGGTGTCTGGTCGAGTCGCAGTCGAAATGCCCAAATTTCTTTCAGTACGCCGTGGATTTTTTTGCCATCTGTCTTCAGATCCCAGTAAAATTCTTCCTTGGGAACATGCAGATCTCCAGAGAATGTCCGGTCTTCGAAATGGCCTGATTCTCTCGAAAATTGAAAAAATCGTATCTTCGTACCGTATGCCGTGGCGCCGTAAACAACCGGATTTTTGGCGAGTCCTTGGTGCTTAGTATCAAGGTATCTGTCGGCGTACTCTTGGAGCTGTGACTCCAATTCACCTCTAGAACTGACTCTATGGCGCTTACACTCCACTAACAGCACAAAAACCATGTTGGGCAACGGCTCGTCGTCATAATAACCAACGGAAATGTCAACAGCTTGATGACTTTGATCCAGCTGCTGTTCACCAAACACTGATAGAGTTGAGCATCTTAGGTATTCATTCAGAAACTCTTCGAACAAAGGCCTGCTTGCTGTCTCGCGAAGACTCGGCTCGCTGGCTCGCTTGTATGCACCTCGTAGTTGGCGGGTTGTGATGAGGTCGTTGACAGCGGGCGTAGTCGCAATTTTCGGTACAGAAGACATAACTTGGAACCTCTTCACGAGTATCAGCGATGTGTGATCAGTAAGGTCGCAATGACTAAGAGTATCTCGTGGAAAAGGATGAACAAACAGTTGGCTCATGGTTATGAGAAATTGACAAGCTCTTTATATCTACATGAAACTATCCACGATGTCACTGGTGTAGGGTCTTAGTTTACCTCTTCAGCCATCAATGGCTCGTTATTGATGCGTGGATAACTTCAACTCAGCTGATTAGCGAACGCGAGATTCCAGTTTTGTACTAGCGCCAAGGGGTTATCTTGGGGTGTTCCATTGTTGGCGCTAAGTCACCATTGGCTTACGTTTGAACTCCGAGAGTTCACGCTAATGCAAAATTCACCAACAGTTCCCCAAAAATGCAGTGCTAGTTATTGCCGCCAAGTCATCTATGGATACTAATTGTCTGCACACTCATGCACCGCAATCCATGAGCTATGGCCGGTTTGTATAAAGATGTGCAGCGTTATTGTAGTCTTTGGTGCTTCGTTTCATCAAGGCATGGATTTGGCCATGGATCTTGTTCAGAGATTAATTCAGTCCATGCGACGCATAGGCGCCTGTGCGCCGGAAGAGCTTCATGCCGCTGCATCCTCCGTTCACAATGGATCTGGGCCTCTGCGGTCCGCCACTCCTGTATGTAAACAGCCAGAAGGTTCAATCCACCTCAATTTGGTCCTCGCCCAGGAAACCGCGTCGAGTGGGAGATCTCGCGCTACTTACCTCTAGATTAAGGTTGGCTCCATACATCTTGCTTTCTTGAATGCTAAGCGCTGGACCGGCCAGACTTAATCAGCCGTGCAGTGGGCTGCAAAGCTGTGCCGACCCTGTAACTCAATTAATCGCACACGATCTTCCGCTGTTGAATGGAGATTGCATCACTGGTGCGCCCTCGAATGGTTTCCCGTTTTGACTGGGCTAACTAAGGATCCACCTCTGCGGAACAACCTGGAGGGCAACCTGAAAGCCGAAATCCTGCTAATATTGTATAAAGATAGCCAGCCTTGTTAGAGTTGCGTGATGCATAGCCACACCAACATTAAGCGTCCATTCCGACCGCCGCAAAAACCCAGATAGCATTAGATCTGTGACCTGAGGCTTTCCTGAGATCCCAGCTTGGTCTTAAAACAATAGCCAATCTCATGCTGGTTGCCCGATCTGTTCCTGCAACCTGCCCACAGCCATGGAAAGAAACACGGCCGCGAGACCTGATTCCGATGCACCTGGCAGTAAGTCTCTATTAAACCTTTGGAATACACAATGGTGCCCACTGACTTCCAACAAGCATACCATCCGGTCATATCGGTTAATGCCCTGGATGCAGACAACTTCTCCTCTTGCGCTGACCAGTGTTCATCTCCATCAATGCATCCGCCCTGGTCGCCGAGCTTGCCTAGAATCACAGGGAACGGTCCAAACCCCGTTGACGCTGCAGAGGGCGGCCAGTGCGTCACCCATGTTCCTACAACCCTGCATGGCACACGTCCCAGTCAATCCGTGCCTGAGAGATATGGCAGTGGGAACAAATCACCCTCCTTGGAACTTGCCGGCCCCGATGGGCCCTCTTCAGCGGGGTGGAGGGATTACTTCCGCAGCACATTCACCTGGCTGAAGGAGGGATGGCGACGTTCCATTGGAATAACAAGGCTGGCCCTAGACTCGCATAACCAGTGCTTACCATGGCGACCGGAAGGGAGTGGAACAGACCTCGAACAGGGTAGTTGGAACGGAAGCTCTGGACTTGTGACCGAACCGCCTGGGCTTGCATTGAAGCCCCCACAAGCGGAGATGGCTGGACGGCAGGACTTGTCTGTCAACATCACGACTAATGTTGCCCTGCGGAGTTCTTTTGACAGCGAGTCTACGATTCAGTTGCCCAGCAGGTGGAGAATACTCCAGTACTGCCTTCGCCAGAATGACTAGTATATAGTTCTACGATCATCGTCCTCTCCCGAACTCACCGTCCCACCCCATCATCTCTCCACCTTGAACCCTTCGCTGATACTCCTACATTTTCGTCTCATCTTCTTTATCTTTCTTAGTGTCCATACTGTTCTCTCATCTATTGTGTAGTGAAAATTACATTTGTTATAATCACTTTCGGCTAAGATCCTTGTTCTACGCTGAGATACAAGTGCGCAGGCCTCACTCTCCGGACCCATGTAAGCAGGCCAAGTAACGCGTGTTTCTTAGTGATCTAACTTCTCAGAATGTGTTTCCAACCCTCCTACCAATACAACTGTGGTCACGATATACGGGGCAAAATTATCACGTGCGAACGTTCTGGAAACGATTGCCCTGGACTTTTACCGAAACAGCAAGTTTTTGGAATGCCCTGTCCCGAATGTTCAGCCAAGCAAGTGGGAAAACTTGGCAGGACTTGTTAAGACCGCGGGAGTGGTAGTGGAACTTAGCGTGAGAGTGAATATGTGATTTCTCGTGCTTAGTTTCCGCGCTCGTAGCATTAGCCGACAAACTGTGGATCGATTGTTAAATAGTTTGCCTGATGTTCTAGATGGCAGATCTTGGTTCTTTTTAATTTGTCTACCACGCTCCCGGGAGAGCTCCTGATAACCATCCGTACTAATTGGATTCTCGGTGGACACGCGATTTCCAGCGACTTAGGAGTTCTGCTTTTCAACTGTCTGCGAACCGGCTTGTTTAGGTTAGCAAGGCTGAAGACTATAACTGTAGATTGGTATATAAGTTACTTCAATCCGCAGGTTGAAGTATGGTCAACAACATCGTGGACCTTCTTGATTGCTTAACTACTATCCTACACTGTAAGTAAATCCTTGAGATCTCTTGCTGCTCAAGTTTAACTCTGTCAGATGATTCGTTCGGACAGTGAACAGGACACCACTGGCGGGCGAGGCGCCTACGACACCACCGGGGTCAAGAAACCAGGCGCCCCCCCTCCACCGCCGAAATGAACGTCCGGGTCGAGTTGGCCAAAATAATACGTGAAGCGGCATGTCGGATGCACCTCAGACGCGTTGGCGGGAGTTGATGTATGTTGCTGGAGTTTTGATTTGGAGACAATTTGAAAGAGAGAGATGTGATGTGAATAGAAAGAAAATATACGTCGTACATACAGAGGGAATTTTTGGAGTATTTGAGGATCCTCGAGCCAATAAGCTTGAATGGAAAGACGACACCGTACGTGATACCCCCTGCGGATTTGGAGAGATCAGACTCCAGAAAGCGCATCCTAGAAAGCTGGAAGGAGAAACAGGATCGCCTCATGTTAGGAGGCAGCCAAGGGTGAAAATTATCTGGTTTGCCACAGCGCTTAGTTACTCAAAATGGAGCTTTCAAACTTAAACTTAATCAAAGGAACCTTTGCCAAGTCGCCCCTCCCATTTACTCTCTTCAACCAGAAGAGCTCTAGACTGTACTACGGATATTATCTTCGTGCTTGTGCTTGGAGATCCGGGCGCCTCCTTGGAAGATCCTTATTTCTGAGTACATAAAAATCTGGAAATGGACGTCTAATTACTGGAGGGTAATCGAATCTGGCTTGCTAAAAGTCCATCAATGCCTAAAAACGATGTAAGTCATACCCCGCGGTCGTTTAGATCACTTGTTGACATTTCCTAAGGACGAACAGTGCGGACGAGGTGCATACGACACCACCGGAGTCAGAAAGCCGAGCGCACCTTCTCCTCCACCGAAATGAACGGCCCGACCACATCTGACCGATTGATACGTTGGCAGCGTGTGGGATGCACCTCCGATGCTTTTAGGGTTAGGGGTTAGGGGGCCAAGAGCGATATACATTGTTTGATTTTGAAGACGCATTTGATAGAGACAGACATACGATAGAGGGTATACATGTAAATATAAAATGGTTCTTCTACGTACGGAGGCCTGTTCTTCTTCGTACTCTATTTCACATTTTACTTTGTCTCTTTTTTGTACTTGTCTGCGCCCAAGAGACCTGGGAGGAAAATATTAGTCATCTGCCAAGAAAAGTATGGAGGGGCAAGAGGAGAGCGACAACAACGAAAAGATGGACAGCTTCCTTGACAGGTTGCTTCAGGGCGAAATGGAAAAGACGGGTTACGCCACTTTTTTGGTTGGGAATCCGCGTCAAGATGATGTGGACGAGGTGTATAAAGTGTTTGACAACTCAAAAAAATACGCTGCATCGGGATTTGTTTTCTGCGCAGGACGACCTGAATGTAAGAAACTCTTGGGCACAGACGACGAACAAGCAGAGGTAGGTAACAGCACAGAGTGCTGATTGGATGATTTCGGCTGACCCACATAGGTCCTCCGCTTTATTAAAAAGCGGTTGGGAGTAGAGAAGGAGCAGGACCTATATCAGCGGACTGCCATCTTTGAGATCCAACCACAGCCGAATGACGACCCCAAACCCCGCAGGGCACATCCTGTTCACTCGTCAGACGCAATCTCGATCTTCCGGCCGCTTAATGTGGTGGCTAAGTTCGGTATCTATGCGTCTTCGCTCCATCAGACGCCTCAGGAATTCTCAGCCGCCAATGAGAAAGATATCGATATCCACTCCAAGTACGTGGAGACGTATGAAATCCTTGCCATACTCGGCGGCATTTATGTCCAACCTTTCACGAAAGGAGGGCTTAGAGCAATCTGGCAGGGATACTCAACGCGTCCCATGTTGTCAGATGTGACAGCCCCTGACGCATTCGAGTTCATGACTGGTCTTTCACCGCAGTCCTGAGTCGGGATCTTCCTGTGTTTGTGATTTAACGTACTTTTGGAGAAAATTGAGTGGTAGACCAAGGTTCAGTCCATTCCTCGGGCCAAGTCAGTTGATATCTCCTGTGGGGCCTGCTGCTGAAACACCGAGTTGTCATTGGGTTTGGGGTGTAACTCATCTAGCCTCAATATGGTATAGCGTTCTGTACTTGAAGACGCCATCACTCATTCGCCATCAAATTCACTACTTTCCTCCTTGACTTACCTCCTTCAATTCCAAGATGGGTAGAGGATGCCGGAGGACTAAAGCTGAGGATGTTTTTAATTGTGCATTAGCTAATGTCGGCCTTACAAAGCGGTACTTTGACATGGATTTATCGCCATTGATCTACAAAGACTGGGAGGCGGATGCCAGAGGCTCCAGCGCAGTGTGCTACGTGGCGAGAGAGGAAGACAGTCAGTATGATCAGAGTTTCGTGCGGCTGATGGATCAGAGATGGCTGGCGGACCAAGAAGAACTCTTTGAGCACCAGAACGGATGGCAGTCGCACAGTACTCGATCTCCGAATCATACCGGCAGAGGAAGGGTATTTCTCATAAACCTAGGCCGCCCTTATTCATACCCCGCCCGAAATGACTTGAAGGCAAGCCGCAGATCGCGCCGAATTGAGGTGGGGGTAGGCCAACCTGGAATCTCTTGCATTCTTCTACCAGCGCACTCGAGACTCCAGCATTTGGGACCAGGAGAAGAAACTCGGCTCATACAATTGTTGAAGGAATCTGAATTGATGTTGGGCTTGGCAAGGGAGCGGTCTCCGAAACTAATTCAATATCAAATCTGGTACAATGATGGCAAAGGTTCGTAAGACCTCATAAGCTTCAGGAGCAGCCACTTACGATGTTTAGCTCGAACAAGAACATTGAACTGCTGACATAGAACGGCAACCGGAGAAGCCAGTAGACATGTCAGGAAGGAAACAGATGGTTCGGCTATAAAGAAAGTGAGAGGAGCTCGTATTGGGTTTCTATGACTTGAACCGTTAGTGCTGATTTTCAGTACGTAGTTTGACGCTGCATCAAAGACTTTCCAGCAATTTCATAACTATTAAATGTGCATTTATTTCAATGACGGCGTTTACCAACGTGTCTAGACTCTGGAGGAGGTGCATTGATGGCGTCCCAGTCTTGGTACCGAGGGAATTGGTGGAGATGTGGAAGGGAAAGGCAGGAGCAAACCGATCCAGCCACTAGCGAGCGCGCATCGTCATCATAAACATCCAGTAGGAAACGAGCCATGAAGCAGTGGGAGGAAACTCCGCCCACCGTACCTTTGAATACCTCCGCGATCCAAATTCTTTGGGAATGGACTACTGCAGGGGATTCATATATAATACGCTAGGCTTGCCTTGATCCCAAGACTCCTAGCACCTCTGATACGCTGCATTATCTTGGTTGGATTGGTTCCTCCTTCCCTTCTGTCTCTTACAATGGCCCATCGTACTGTTGCGGCGCATTCCGCTCGCCCTGCACAGCGAGTGTGCAAGCCTAGCATTGACGACTTCGCTGCACATCGGAATTCTCCTGGCTTGGTGCATGAAGATCATGTTTGTATCTATCTTCTCTTTTTGAAGGTTTATTAACATTTATAGAGTATACTTTTGGGTAAAACCTTAGCCCCTTCAACCTCGTCCTCAGTGGCCCTATTTGCTGCGGCATCATCGCCAACCCCGCCTTCCCTTATATCAGATGATGAATATGACTCCCGCTCAGACTGCTCGTGCGTGACCTAAGACATATTTCCAGGGCGCCTGCTCATACCTCCAGGGCTGAATCAATCGACGAGCTTTCATATAGCGTGCCCAACACTCAAGCACCCGGTCATATGGCTCATAACTCGTCTACGGAATTTCATGAGAAAGCGGTTGTTGGAGATGAGGTGCGAGAGATCACGTTGTTGCTCGCTATCCGTAACGGTTCGCTTGCAGTCGTTAAGGAAATCCTCCGGGACGACACTGTTGATGTGAATGCCACGGACAGCAACGGCTGGAATGCGCTTCGGTGTGCAGCGAGTGAAGGAAACATGGAGATGGTACAGCTTCTGTGCGCGGACCGGCGCACTGATGTTAATCCTGTTGAACCCAATGGTCCATCCGCGCTCACCATTGCTACGCGATGTGGCTGTTTCGAGATTGCCATTTTTCTCACACAGTATGAGAAACGCCTAGCACCTCGCTTTCTCAAGACGCCCAAGCGAGTGTACTCCAAGAGGGAGGAGTGTTTATACACGCGGTATCGCAGGAGATGATAGTCTTGATTACTGCTTGGGCTGGAGCGGACCTGGAGATACGATCGTTCCCATTTAGCTTGAGCGTTTGATCTTACGCGATACCGTCTCGAATTTGTACTGGTGCCGGCCGATTCTCCCCAGGATGGCGTCTAAAAATTCTGTAGCACGTACAAGTACCAGGTTTCCCTCTCTGGCCCTAAGTACAACGAGAGAATGATTAGTTAACTCTCCCTTGCTCAGTTCCCTACTGTGATGGATCTGCGGGATAGGTGACCAAAGATAGTGCATTAAAGGCTGTCCAGCTAGCTTCCAATCATCCTCTCGTCGTAAACGTGACTGGACTTCGGTGTTGAGCTCGGTCAGGTCACCCGCCGGATGTTGTTCCCTGACTATCTTTGGAAGATCTTCGGCTGCCTTGACACTCGCCAAGGCGTTCTAAGTGGAAAGTGGAGCGGGAGACAAACTCAAATCGCTTCTGAGCTATCATTGGCTGCTAGGGTGTAACTCATCTAGTTCCAATAAGGTATAGTAGAGAAAAGTACTTGTGGGTCACTAGCCAACTTATGGGCCAACAGATCGCCTGAACTTTTCAGGACACTATTCAGGACCTCGATAGACAAAGTCAAAAACCGCGCCCAGACAGCATGAGATGTTCTCAAGATTGCGTCAGCAGAGTGACGTGCCATACCGCAATGACTCAAAACGGATCTGTTATCATTGATTGTGAAACCGGCATGGCACAGGTCGGGACCTTCGTGCGAGGCTGCTTGTTCAGAAGCAAGGAACGATCATTGAGTGAAAGAGGTCAGTCGCCTGTTCTGCGCTAAGCCCTTAATAACTAAAGGGGGCTTTCCCCTGGGGTCAAGGGCCGAGAATGCTCGCAAGGCGCCTCGAGTTCGGGTCGGATCTGGAAAAGAAGACCCATTCTCCGGCAACAATGTCTCGCAAGTCCCGCTCTGCTGAGATTGTACTAATCAAGGTCGTAAACCCTTCTCGTCCTAAAAGGCGGCGGGCAAGTCCGAATTATTCTGCTTCCTTCTACGTAAATGTCGTATGCTGTATGGCAGTGCAGCCGGTCCTTTGCTTTAAATAGCTCGAGGAATCAGTTCCATTACTTTTCTTGATCCTCGAAGCAAGATAAACAGGCAGGATCATAATGAGAGTCTGATAACAAATCATACCCGTGGAGATAACTCAAAAAGTACTTTCCTCGACCGATTGACCGGCCTAGAGTAACACATAGGAGACGCACGAATGGTGGCTGAGTCTGGAGCGGGGATTTGCAGCATTCTCGCCTCTGACGGAAGGCCATCAGTGTTGGCAAGGACGATCCGATTCCTTGAGGGTCTAGAACAAGGTCGCTTAGGGGACAGGCACTTGAGGCCTTTTCTGATTACCACAGGAACGATGGAGAAACCCCTTGTGGGTGTTGCTCCGATGAATCAGGTCCTATTGGCTGGAAGTGATGTGCTTGCGCTGTGGCTTCTTTTGGCTCTGCGTCAAAAATCTCCGCCTACACTAGAATATCCCAGTTTTAGATAGAGACCCATGCGCTAGACCGTGAGATAAACTCAAAAATGTCGCTGGTCAGGTGGTTGAAGATCCAACCAGACGCATATCCACCCGCCACCGTATGCAACTCTGAACTTTCTTTCATGATTTACCCCAGTGTTCTCTCTCCAAGCCCCTATAATGCTTAGATGCATATAATCCTCCAGCCTTGCGCAGGTGCTCACTGTGACTTGTCCACACTGTGTTGGGCCCCTTGCTGCGAGCTTCATCCTACGATGGAACCTGCATTACCGGGTTCTCTCAATGAACGCGGTCCAGTAAGTACCTGCCATCACTGATTTACCGTATCTAACGTGGGTAGTCGGATGGAATTGGCTACATTCCCCTCTCGCCGTCGATCCACCACGCACCTCCCCTGCCGCCTACACCACCACCCTTAAACGAAGCGGCCGAGGATATTCCGTTTCGTCGTAAGAATGATGCCTATAGTCTGTCGTGGTCGGCGTCGGAGGGAAATTCAGCAGCGGCCAAGCATTGTCTTGCCCTGGGCGCCGATGTTAACGCGGCGCATAATGGGACTCCACCTCTAGTGCAGTCGGCCATAAGCGGGTCCAAAGAGGTCACGGTTGTCTTTCTTCAAATGCATAACATCGACGTCAATCTTCGGAATCATGCAGGGCAGACTGCGCTGTGGTGCGCGGCCCATTCAGGGCATTCGGCTATTGTTCAACGGCTTCTAGAGAAGGAAGGCATCGATACCGAGTGCAAGGACGAGAGCGGGCAGACACCTCTGGGTACTGCTGTGGTAGAAGGACATATCGAAGTTGTTAAGCTTCTCTTAGCAAAGGGAGCCGACGTCAACGCTCGAGATGGCCTCTACAGCTTGACACCTATCTTCTGGGCGATACAACTGAAGAAAACAGAAATTGCCCTTTTGCTCATATCCCAAGAATCCTTTGATTTGGCACTGCAAGACCGCTATGGCCGCACCGCGCTGAACCGAGCCCAAGAACTTGATCTACCCTCAGTGGTAACTTCGTTGCTGCAAAAGACAGCGGATGACAGTATCATGGACGCTCTGAGACAGACACCGGTGAACAAGGCGTCTGTAAAAGGCGCGAAGGATGTAACAGATGATTTGCTAAAGCGGCCAGTAATTGGCTTCATTCCTTCGACGGACAGTGAAAAGGGGTTGGGCAGAGGTTGCGCAGGTCGTGATGACCAGCTTGTCCGGACCTCCCATGCACTCATAGTACTTTCGGGTTTCTTCTTGCTCCTGCTGTTTTATTTACATTCTTGTTGCCCTCTGTTCTAGTGTTTTATGCTATAGCCTTCCAGCCTTTATTATATGATCAGTGCCTATCAAAGAAGCGTTGCCTATACCACTTTCATACGTGCAAGTCTCCTGAACCTTGTAAACCAGGGAGGCGGACCCGGAATAAGAGGACTTTTATCTTGTCTCTCTTTATTTATTCCTTTTCAGACTAATCCTTGATTGTCTTGCAAGAAGCCGTGAGACTACCATAGCTCTGGTACATAAGTATCCTTTAAAACCCGCACTCTGCGGGTATATGCTCGTCGCAGCGTTCCAAAATGACTTTCCCTAGCACTTTCGAGTGTCCCGCCTACTTTCAAGGTTCTCAATTGAATCAGCAGCACCAAAGCATTCCTAATTTCCCAAGCCATGGCTATAATGCGCAGCTTATACCTGATCTGTCATCAGAATTTGCACTTTCTGCTATCGAGTCGAGCCCTCAGTTTGTCTGTAGAACCTACACGCCATCTTGGGCAGGCCCAAATAGCATAAACCACCATTCCTTTCCAGCCGTCACCGCCCCAGTGCCAGCAGATGTCAGACTTGAAGAGTTCAAGAAAAACATTCGATCGGCCCGGCAGCAAATAGAGAAGGGAGAGCTAAGCGAAGGTAGCACATCCTTAGTGAAAATATCACTGTGGCTTGCGGAAAATGCTGAGGAATCGGTATGCCAGTCCATCCTTCACGAGATCCTCCAGGCTGATGAAGCTTTATGGAGGTAGGCCTTACTAGCGATCATCAGCAACCCTGCCCCGAACACTTGAGCATCTGGCAAGATTTCAACATTACTTGGCTCGCCTTGTGTCAGAGACATATCGACTACTTATGTTAACACAAGTTAAGTAGCTAATGATGAACCTGCACATTCTCACCTTATTTTATATATTTGCCATGAGGTTCATTTTCACCTTTTTGTCCTATATCGAGATTTATTATTCGAAACACTCAATTGGGCGTGGCTGGATGGAAGTGCGCCACTTGAAACCTTGCAGCTCGGCCCAAGCACTGGTCAAAAAGTACGATTGATTCCACCCACACTCGAGTGGTGGGCCTGCATCCATTATTAAATTTGTACTGAGCAACACCTATCTCTTTTTTTTTTTTTTT
>JOMC01000292.1:0-92234 GCA_000812125.1 Aspergillus ustus | reverse complement strand
TCCTCCTCCTCCTCCTCCACTTTGCGCATGCTGCTACTGGCAGGTGTGGTAGCTATCTTAACTGACTGTCAGGATGGTCCATTCATATGGGGATACTAATTAACTAAAAAGTACATTATCCTCATCTCATCTCATCCTCTTTCCACACCGAGCTTCGAGCGTGTTCTGACGGGACAGGGTGCTCACTTCATTGTAAGGCTGTTTTGGTGTGTTTGTAGGTATTTATAAAGCCGGGTTTTTTAATCTCCTGGATGGTCCATGCCTGAGTCAACCTCGTTGAGTGTTGTCGTCAGAGCTTATCACGCTGTCGGTCGATTACTTAGGGTCATACCACAGAGCAAGCCAGGCGTATTGCGCGCGTTACATAGTGCAAGGGTAGGTAGGCTGGCTGGCAGATATGCACCAGGCACACTCCACTCCCTCTCATCGCAAATTCGTCGTTGACCTGACCTAGTCATTGCGAACTACAAGCACAAAGGGTACGATGGAAGGAAAGGATATGCTAAATGGTAATCATTTCAAACTACAAGGACCAAATCAAACCAAATCAACAGATCCAGTACCAAACCGACATTTACATAACTGCATAGACTTGTCCGTGGAAAAGCAACTCCCCGTTAATGTCATGCCATGCCATGCCTTTGGTTTGGTTTGGCTTGGTCGCAATCCACAGATAGGATGCAGGGCAAGGCTGGACCGAAAAAAAGAACTAGTGGTGTTCGTTCGACTTTATGGTCTTATCTTCGGAATCCTTCAAAGACCTAGGTGGGGGTTTTACGGTTGATGACCACCGCTATAATGTCGGAGTCAAGTCACTCGGATGACTGAAGCAATGATGACTTTGATCCTTTAGGTTGTTGGTTGGTTCGGGTTGCAGAAGTGCAATCAATATCCGCCGATACTTGGGGCCGACTTTATGGGAAAACCGTATCCATCCGAATTCGTCCGGTGTCCCGACTACGGATCAAATTGAATTGGAGCTGCCGGCCTGATTTTTATTATATCGAGGTTCACTCCCGGTACATTCTTGCCGATGAGACGGCTGGGAAGGCCGACAACATCCTTCGTTCGTTTGGGCTCTATACATATAATATATGTACTCCGTACTTCGTCTCTCTTGTCTGGCCTGCGAAGCCAAGGTGCACTGCGATCCATTTTCGAGGGAACGCGCGTGCAAGCCCACAGCAAACGTGCTCGACTAGTAGCCGAAATCAAGAAGAGAGGCGAAGATTGCCCATGGAGGATTATCTAAATCACCTATCAAGGATGCACTCGGGGGACCTATATACCTTTTGCCCTGTGTGCTTAAGTGTGTAAGCCACTTATAGTTATAATCAAGCACACATTAAGCCTAGCCGAAAAAAAAAATCATCCACTGCGGACCCAACATCCCATCATCATGAATAAATAGCAAGCAGTGGGGAGAAGGGACGGACGGACGGACGGACGCCTTTTCTGGGGCCCCATTGATGTAGCTCATCATCAGGGATTCCCGCCGCTATACTGACACCGCCCAACTCTGGGTTCGTCAAAAGCCTCAAATTATACATAAAAACAGGCCGGGTACTTTGGACGCAGACGAAGCTTATCACCCAACCAGATTTCCGTTGGCCTGAAAGTTGGGGGTGTTGGGGGCCGCCACAAAGCTCTCCGACTGGGAAGTATCTATACCTGGCAGGCAATTAAGAAATGCACACGGTTCACTCCCGGCCAACGGTATCAGAATTGGCCACTCGATCGACTTCGAATCAAAATCCGGTGGCGACCTTCGCCCTGACTGCCCGACCTATGGCCCAACCCATTTCGCGCTCAAACCCCAGTCACTAGATCTCCCTTGCATGTTCAGTCTTTTTTGGTCACTATACATACTGTACCGGACTGGATATCGACGGGGTTTATTCTTCCACAAGGCTCAGTCAATCAATCTACGAGAAGCAACGATGCCTTCTCGGGGTTTGGAAAATGGAAGGATAAATAGAAGATATAGATAGATAGCCCTCCAGTCGGCCATGCACATGCATTTACATAGTTAACCAAAGAGGCCGTTTGCTCACCTCTCTAGCTACATGGCCAGCTAGAAGTAATTCTTGCTGAACCAAAACGGCGATAGAGTCTGATCATCCGGTTTTTCCCGCATATCAACGTTGACATGTTGGTTGCAAAATAATACCTGTGGGCGCCGGGTGGTACTGCAGTCCTAGGTGATTTCACTGTTTGTTTGTCTGGAAGTGTCAAAATATACACTGCAGAAAAAAAAAATTTACTAGTGATTGTTGGTCATGTAGATACATAAACTGCGCTGATCCCAAACATCTGCTGTACAGTGGATGGGGACTTCCGTATAAAGGGTTTCACACAATGTTCAGAGAAAATTAACCAAAAATGTATCAGGTATCATGGGAGAATTATCAGGGTCCTGTCTAGCGAAAAGGGCTCTCTCCGGGGAGATACACCCCCCAACCCTCCCTGACAAAATCAGTTGCGGTCGTCCATGAAGGGCACATATCCTGCGTCCGTATACGCAAAGGCAATCCATGAGATTGCAAGTACGTAACGCAGAAGGCAGAGGAAGCATGGCAAGGAAAATATTGCTTAGAAGAAGATTTCCTGTGCCGAATATACCCACGTTCAAACAGACTGAACCTTGTCCTGGGCGCTTCCTTCGTGCACTTAGGGCCCCAATGAAGACATATTTTTCCGTCGAGTAATTCCGGTCCCCCATGCGTACTATCTAGGAACCTTGTGGGCTCTACTATTATCCTAAGACCGCGTCCGAGCAGTAAGGCAGCCTCCATTAGTGACACGCAGACAGGCATCGAGCCAGACGAAGAGCCTCCGCTCTTCATACATAACCCAACTCAGCCTTGCGATCGATGATTGATGTGCGCGAAGACTTGTTCTTCTGCTTCTTCTATTTCTTCTTCCCTTCCCCTGAAGACCGCGGATGACAAACACCCTCGCCTCACACGCCCACGCCTTTGGCTACGTACATGCTTCCTTCTTCTAGTATCCGCCGCTGGACACACAAGAAGGGGGGTAAGGGGAGGCTCAAGCACGAGGAAATAGGCTTCGATCAAAATCAACCACAATCGCATCCATGCCCGGGACGCCGGTAGTCCCGGTCTACGTCAAACCCTCCCTCATCACCACGGCTCGATCGTAATGTGTCGCCCTTTTTTTTTTCTCATCATACTCTCTTATCTTTGAGATCTCCGAGGTCACAGATGGCCTGCTGACTTCACCAAGAATGGTCTGGTCCCCTCCGAGTCCGCGTACCAAGTCCAGTTAGCCTTATAGTCAGTCCACCTTAGGCACAGCAGCTGAGCGGGTTACATACATGCAGCCGAAATCGATCGGTCACAACGCACGTTAATGCGTGGTGCAATACTTCTTCAAATATCCTGTGCCATAGCCAGCAGTCGGGCTTGGGCAATGAACCACGCTGTGGTCGCCTGACCCAAGGTCAACTCAACGCGGTGCCCTCGGTCCCACGGTTTGTTAGACGCATTTGGAGACTACAAGGCAACAGGTTTCGGGTTGCGTTGCTGGCTGGCATAGCGAGGCGACTGAAGTTCGTGTTCTTGTTATCCTCCTGCTTGTCTACGGGATAGACAGACAGCATGAGCTTTCGGGCCGTGCAGATTATTGTATCGCCTACGAGTCTCGCCACCGCGAGCTTAGAGACAGACGATAAGCTATACGAAGCATATATTCGAAGCCCTATAGCGCTTGCGTATTCCCATCATGGCAAGAAGGAACTGCGCAATTAGCGGATCGTCTTTGCTAGGTGTCTAGCTACCTGGGGTATTTTTCAAACGGTAACCTCACAATCGAGCATTCTCTATTATGCATGCGGAGGCTATATAGGAACCAGGCGTAATGGTCCCAGACAAGGATACTTGATATCGGACTAGTAGAGGAGACTTTAAGCCCTCGTCGGGGGACAGCTACTCTACACTAGTGGAGCAAACAATCGATGCTCTCTGGGAGCGTACAATAGTTCCCTGCCATGGGTCGCCGAATAACGTGGTATATAGAAATGTATGTTGCTTGCTTGCTTGGACGGCTGCCCTACCTACACAGTTTCTATAACGATGTGAACGTGAAGGCGGAACTCGTTCGTTATATAATGGAGATTAGAAGGGTTGTTTTGAATGCTGAGAAGTTGGGTAGCATACCCGAGGATACAGGAGGCCCTCCCTATTGTTCTCGATGGGTAAACTTTTGAGCGCGTGATCGTGGTGGTGGTGCAAGTATAGGGTTATGTATGTATGTAATCTCTTCCTTAACGCGGCCGCGCCTACGGGGGTACTTACATACGGCACAGAGGCCGGTGGTGGTGCAGCAGATACAGGCGACAAGGGGCGATTGGGTGGTTTTGCATGTTGGACTTTATATCACACACACACTCTCTCTCTCTCTCTCTCTCTCTGACATTACATGTTCATTAATCCCCTTGGACACCATGGATTGTCATCAAGGTGTGTTTCGTTCTCACAACATATCAGCTGGCCCTAAGAGCCAATTCTGTGGCGCAATCGATCGCTCTTTACCGATCCGCGATGGCTGCTTTTAGGAAAGGAAAGGTTGGTCTGCAACCGGTACAGCCCTCTATATGTTTCTTACACGCGAATTTTGCCCGATGTATAACCCGATGTTGAGGATGAGTATGTTAGGGGGGGAAATATCACCACCGAAGCTTTAGGCTGCTGCTGGTTCCAAGGAAACGTGAAGAAGATGCACCCGGCCTTCTTTAGCTAGCTGGCTTACCCATCAAAATGGGATCTGCAAGAGAACTTCATAGTATGAATCACTATTCAAGGATGGGGGCATTTACCTTCGGATATCAATCTAACAGTATCCTGATCCACAGTTTCTGGTACTAGAAAACACTCACGTTAAGCAGGGTAGGTATTCTCTTCTTCTCGCGTAAAAGACACTTTTTGCCGCTCCATATGCCCTAATAATTGCCAAAGATGCTATGCCCTTGTATCGGCCAAACCGTTAATATTAAGGTCTACGTCTGTGCCAGTTGTTCCCGAACAAAAGCACGGTGTGGTGCCTGTATGTCCCACCGCTTCAATAGCGAGACAGGGCTGAGCTACAGATCTACGAGGCTGTTTTTGAGCATTTAATAAAGGATCATTCAACTTCTGAGGCGGAAAAGGAACCCATAAATTATGTGTGGTTTTTTGTGGGTGGCCTCAGCAATAATGGCAATAGAAACAAAGGCAGCATAAGATATACAAAGTGCGAGGCACGCCGGAGTGGACAATTTAGATGACGAGATGAGACAAGTGAGGGAAACGCCACCATATTATTATTACCTGGTTTCTGACTGACCGCGGTGTACTTAGTGATTATTTTGAGTCAAACAGCCTCTTGTCCAGACTTGTTTGTTCCACAGTTATGAGATAGATCAAAAATAGCAACCTAGTCGGCCCCCGGGTAATCCTCGGCATGGCTCGTATTAGGAAACAACAAAGGGAACTCTCAGCTTGGAGAAGAATTTACGAAACGCTGCGGAGAACTCGAGTGGAGCCTCCGTTTCGTATCTGCCCGCCACCATCCATCTTCTCCTCCAGGGTTCTGGTTTGAAACGATCACCGCAGTCTAGAACCCTGTGTAGTATGTCTCATAGGGTAGGATTATGCTCCAGGTGAGAGGGTTGGCTCTCCTGCGAAACCTTATCAAGATCCCTTGATCCTCTTTATACACGGAGTCCAGCATCGCGTGCTCTCGCTGGAGCAAGGGACTGGTCCCTTTTGATGCACTGGTGTGTGTCCACTCCACATCTTTCTGACAAGGCGCGGCGCGGCGGAGCCCTAATCCACGCACAGGATCATTGCATTGTTTATCTCTCAGACTAGCGGGTAAAGAAGAAGCATACCACCACAAATATGTTAGGCGGCCTAGACTAGAGCTTATTCCTAAGCTGAGCTCGGGAGTTGCTCGGATTCAGTGAAACTCTAGTTCGGATCCCTACGTCAATCATCAGGTGCAATCTCTTGACAGGAGTGCTTATTGATTATCAGGACTCTTTGGCTAGTTCTGTAACTCCTTACAGATGATTATGATGAGGAGTTTATCATGAGGAGTCACTCATGCGCCTCAGTACCTTCAAGTACGTCAGGAAGATCATTTTGTCCCGTGAGATGAAAGATCACATTGCGGGGGACATATCATAGCAACAACTGGTGCCCTACCTACGGCTATGAGAATGAACAGCACCTGATTCTGCAATGTGTCTACGAGGTTGTCTTAGTAAACTGCGTCAAGAATTTATATTATGCTGATTTCTTTTCCACGTTTTTTCGAGCTCAAGAAGCCGCGCCTCCTGGTGAGCCTATGCAGGAACGCTCAGTCCAATATTTATTGGAGAGACGACGCAGTGGCCGGGCCAGCCAGTACAGACAGACATTGGAGATAAATGGGGGAGAATACATAAATTACAAAAATACAGACCCCAATATGCAGTGCAGAGCTGCTACCTTCCTTCGAATATCCTGATCAAACAAAACCTAACGCAGGGCAACGTTGGAGCATAATCCTAGTTCGCATCGGATCTTGCAGGTTTCCATGAGTCGGTCAATGTGTACTTTCGTCCTATGAAAATATTCCCGCTGCCCATGGGTATCTAGAATGTGGGAGACCTTGAGAGTGGTGTGCTCTCAATACGCACCCGATGGCTTAGTCGGCCACCAGCGTTTATTTAGTACGGCGAATATTCTAGCCTTGTAGCAGATTCTGCGTGCAGAAATCACCGCGTTGTCTTCAAACCCATGGAATGGGCAAGCAGCAACGTTGAAATCAATAATAGGTAATGGGTCTCGAGTTGGCTGCTGCCTCCGTGCGATGAAGCAGTCCTGTGAGATCCATGCGGCTGAGTTGGCGCAGCTGCGAGTTTTTCATCCATGACGATCCAAACAGTACGTACCCAAAACGCTAAACGTAAGTCAACCTACCTCCATTCAATCCAAACACCGCACCTTGCATCCGGACGTTCTAAGAGAACCCTTTTTTTTTTTTTGTTTTTTTGCAAACGGTTCGCCAGGCCAAAGGAAGTTGTATGTACCTTCGTTGCGTTCGTTCTACCAACGGCAAGGCTAGTTCCAAGGACACTTAATATTCTCTCTTACTTTGAAGAAACCCGGTCTGCTGCGCGGCCTGCAGCGCCACCCTGAGTCAATCAAAAGTTGGGGAGAAGGACGACAGGCCTGGCCTGGCCAGTCCTGTCCTGTGAGAGCAAATGATGCCTGGCACTGCGTACGGACCCAGAGAGCAGATCTCTATTATCCGAAACTCGCCAATTACCTCTTTGTCCAACCGGCGGCCTGGCGCGGGGGAGGCGGGGGGGAGGATTCAGTAATAGAATAAACGGCCGCTTTTACTTCATGAAATACGACGAGCGTGAGGCAGCAGCCATTAGGGCTATCAGGGCAAGATTGAGCCCAATGCGTATTTTCGCTATACTATATGCAAGGAACCATTTGACGCACCTGAGCTTCACAAGCCCCTCCAACTGTCGACGGGATCGAATAGGGTGCTTCCCATGTTTCTCTTTCAGTGAACCGAGTTCTAAAACCGTGGAAAGATACGTAATAACTTCGTATAGCATACATTATACGAAGTTATGGGGGGGTGCTAAAAAGATCCAAATTACAACGCAAGTTGCAAACACCTCAGTTGTCTTCCTTTTATCTAGCAAAGATGTAATCCGCAAAGTCTATCAGCCTTCCCATAGCTACGCAATGTCATTTCGAGGAGCATCGAGAAGTCGAAAAACGGATCTCGATCAAAATGTCGTTTCTGAAATCGGTAACTGCGGCCTGGGTCCACGGTTTTGGTGGCAATATACATATAGACAGGGCTGGGAAAGGGCAGTTTTTTTCCCTTCTCACAGCGGGCTGGGTGTATGTATGGTCCCTCTAGGTTATTATGTATGTGGATGCGATTTTAATGTAAATAAAGAATAGAAAATCTATTGAGTCAATATGATTACCGTGTATTCCCCCCATATCCTAACCAGACCCCCCATTCATATGCGCCAAGCCATCCGATACCCAAGGACCGTATTTCACATGTAGATATATACATTTATTTATTTATAACATTTCATTCATTTCCGCCGTTCCGACAACTCCAGCCTCCCTCGCACTTTTTTTAGCCCTTCTTGTCATTGCTCTTCGTCTAAATCAACGCGAGTGGCATTGCCCCCGAACTCCTCCTCGACGCCGAAAGCGGCGGCTCATCCGCATCGTAGGACACGCCCATAGTCGTCGGGCTCCCACGGGCAATGGCCACTTTCAGAGACGATGCCGCCGAGATCCGGTTGTCCGTCGGTGGTTTCGGGAACAGGTTCATTGCTTGGTAGTTGCTTCCCGCGCTACTGCGGCCAGGGAGGACGAGCGTGCTTCCGAGGCTTGTGCCGCTATGCATGGAGTCGCCGTCCCAGTCACGATCTCGATCTCGATACGGAGCGTAGGACTGTGCGGGCAGTGTGGGGTGAGAAGTCGGAGTAGGGTCGGGATCTAGGTCCATGGCTGAGGTGCGCATCATAAAGGGGACGACGGAGCTTTGCAGATCGTCGGGTACCTCTGCTGTGTCGGAGAAAGGGTTTTGTTCGGGTTTTTCGAAAGACGGCGATAGCGCCGCTCCCGGTTTGTAGAGTTTTGAAGACGTTGGCGATGCGTCGGGGAGGTAGGACATCCCGGATCGGAAGTCCCTGCGCAGCGTTGTTGTTGAGTCTGGCGAGCCGCGGCCGCTGGGGAGTAGTTTCTGCACGCTCCAACCTCCTGGTTCGGATGCGGTTGAATTTGGCCGTGAACGGCGCCGGCGGAAGAAGAAGAATATGATGATTATCAATGCGATGAAGCCGAGAACTCCAAAAAGGATGCCGAATATGAGGGCGTATGGCGGGCCGGAGCTACCATCGTCTGATGAGGATGGGACGGGTCCCGTGAGTGATGTACTTGTTGGCGATGTTGTGTGAGTTGAGGGTTCTGTAGAGAGTGTGGTGTTTGTGATGGAAGTGCCTGTAGGCGTCGTACCGTATAAGCTGTCATCTGATGAATGTGAATGTGAGGGTCCGCTTGATATTTGGTCCTGCGAATTGGTAGATGGTTCTGGACCTGATTCGGAGTCTGAGCTGGTAGTGGGTTGAGGCGCGACTGTAGTAGATCTGCTATCTGTCGTAGACGGCCCTGACACCGCTGTCTCATCTGCTGTATCTCGGCCCACTGAAGATGTTGTTGTAGGCGGGGCATTCGTGGTAGAAGGAGGATCAGTTGCGCGCGGTTGGCGGGGGACTTTTGTACATCTGCGGCCCTGGTAGAAGATGATGGATGGGTTGGTTGACATGTCGCCCTGAAGACGGTTTGCAAAGGGCGACTACATCGAGCTGAGGCTGGATCACAAGGATTGACGTTGTCTATGACAAGAAGTGGGTAGGAGAGAGCGCAAGCGGAGGGTGGTCGATGTTACAAGAGAGCGAAGTAAAACAAAAGAATGCCTGTCAGGCCATGACAGTAGAGAGGTTCACCAGGAAATCCTTCAATCTGAGATCGAGAATAGAGAGCAGACACTACGCAGAAATGGCCAGGAAGAAGAAGGTCGCAAGAGCCGCGAGATTGCAGTGAGACCCCTACTGGAAAGAGGAAAGATCAGGCGAGCAAAGGAACCCTCGTGTAGGGCACAGACAAAGAGACTATGACGCACTATAGTGACAGCCATGTGGGCTTGGGCCCTGGGCGGTGGAGACGCAGGAAGAGGCGCAGGTTCCTGAGCGAAAGGATCACAATGGAGCAACATATGAAACACTTTCCGTCCAATGGCCCGGGGGGTTTAATCTACACAGTGCGAACCTGGTCATTTTCGGAGTGGTCCAGTCCAGATCTGGCCCAATGCCGGGCGCTCAGATCCCCTGGAAGGAACGAACGCAATTTGCGATGGATGCATCCAGACAACAACTTTCACATTTCACACAAGAGACTCAAGAAAGATGCAGTTGTAGAGCTGATCGAGGCGGGTTTCCCAATTGGACAAGCCGTTGCACGATGCTGAGTCAGGCGCTGTGGGGTTCGGGCTCCGGGCCGAATCTCTCCTTCGGGACTAGCGCCAGCTGAGCGCCTCCTCCAGAAAGTCAAAGTAAATGAAGTCGCAGACGCTCGCAGCAGCTCGTTTTCTTCTCCTTCTCGCCGTACAGTGCATCTCAGAATCATTCCATGCCCATCTCATGATTCCCATCAGGCAGCTTCGTTTGCCCAGCACTAACGATGCAGAAACGGCCATATCAGGACACCTAGCGAGGGAGACCCTAGCTAGCGTGACAGCTACACATTGTGTCAGGTCGCTCCACTCATGCATAGATAGACCGGTTCAAGTTGGCTCCTGAACGTCCTTCCCCTCTTTTCCTCATGTTCGCTTCTCTCCTCACATCTCCCTCTGTTTCGACAGTCCCTCCTCGCCCGGAGCCCGTGCCACGGTTCGTGCGAATGACACTCTTGCCACACTCTCTTACCCCTCTTCCCCCTGAACCACACTTTCGTCCACAGGGCTGAAGGAACTAGCCACATGTGATTGTGCCTCTCTTGGGCATCCTTCCTTGCTATCGCTCAATTGGGGTCGCTTTCTTGAATACGAATCTATCTTTCACTATGTTTGGATGGGGTAGTGCGCTGGGTAAGCCTCCTTGACCCCGCGTTGAACGACGGTATTTAAGCCGCGCGGCTGCTTCCGGAACTACCTCAAGGTTCAAGCCTCCAGGCACAGGCATAGCCAGGCACATGCTCTGGGCATCAGGCCTAGAGTTACCGTGCTCATTCCGGCACTTGATACAGTGACAGGCTGAACGCTAATTTAACCTGCGCAGGTCTTCCCTCACTCGTGTCGGACCCCGATAAGGAGCGGGCTCCCCCGCCTCCCCCCACGCCGTTGGACTTCCCCATTTACAGGCTCCCCGACGTACCGACAACTCCCTCCGAAGAGTCGCTCCGCAACTTCCAGTCCGTCCTCGCCTCAATCCGCCGCCCGCAAGATATCACACCGCAGAAATTCCACGACCTCAACGTCGATGTCTCGACAGACATTGCCATCGCCGATATCGTCCGGCACGGCGGAGCCAGAACCGCACCCACGCTACCATGGGAAACAGACCACGAAAACCCCTCACTCGGCCAGGCGCCGCCAGCAGATGGGACCCCGGTGACCATGGACAACGAGAACCCATACCCGCCAAAGGATAAATACGATGTGCTGGAACAGGAGCTGCTGCTGGACAATGACGATGCGTTTCGTGAAGTCTCCCGGTTACCACCTCGTGAGGGACGGGACCGCGTCCGCGTGACACAGGCGAGGAAGTTCTGGACGGCGCTGGAACGCATGTCACAGTACTGGGACGACAGCCTGGACAATTACTTTGAGCGTCCAAAGTCACCGGAGCCCGAGGAGACGAAACCGGATGCCACTCCAATGGATATCGACAACCCTGCCCATCCGCAGGCGCAATCTGCAGAACCAGCCGCCGCATCAGCACCAGCTACCGAGCCGGAACTCGTCAAGAAATACACCGGCCGCCGCCTCGGCGCAGGCACAGACATGCCCGACGACGCCCGTGAGGAGACAGTTCGTGCCCTCACTGAAATGGCCGCGTGGCCCTTTGGCTGCCAGGTTTCCCCTCCAATCGTTCCACCGCGCCTCCTCCTCGGCAAACTCCTCTTCCCCGTCCGCCAGACCTTCCAAGCCACCCGCTCGCCGAAAGACCGACAGCTCGCGCGAAACGGTATGCTTGAAGGGCCAGTCTTCATCGCACAGTGTCGGCCGGACACCTCCTTCCGCGGGCCAGAGGAGGCGCACGGCGCTGGATTTGGTGATACATGCGATCTCATCCGCGAGGTCGCGTCGATGATTCTCGCCGCGCAGGAGCGTGCTCGTGAGGGCAAGACAGACGTCAGACCCGGTGAGGGACAATGGTGGACGACGGCTCCGCGGTGGGGTGGTGCTCCGAACGATGCCATCGGCGACAGCGCGCGCGTCACTACGGAGCAGGAGAAGGAGAAGGAGGCTGCTGCCGCGGCGGCTGCTGCAGGTCACGAGCGGAAGCGGTCCAGGGGTGGAGTGCGGCGGCCAGGTCTCGTGAGGAAGATGAGCAGTAGCGAGAAGTGGCGGCTTGTTCAGCCTGGCGCGAGTCTGTGGGATAGACGTATGCGCTATATTCAGATTGGCAAGGACAAGGAGAGTCCGTATGATGATGTAGCTGCCCCTACACCGTCTCTATCACGGATGTTATCAAGTGTCGTATGCTAACAATGACAGATCTACCTCCTTTCGTCGATAAATCACCACCTCTCAATCCTACACCTCCGTATCCACCAGCGCTACCTCGATATCCTGACAACGGGCTCCAGCGAGGTACCGCCCGAGTCGCCGGCGGACCATCCCTGGCATGTCCTGAAAGTCCGTCGGACAAGGTGGTACGACTTCTTTGACGCGCAGGACCGAGTCGAAGTGTTCCGCGGGATCTGGACGCTTTTCCATTGCCAGCTACGACACATATAGGAGGTGACGGGTGGACTATTTTATTTTATCTACATATACCAGTGCCCAAGTCTAGAGGGCGAATTGGAGTATCTCATCTGTGTAGATAGAGATTGATTTCTAGATAGTTTAGCTTGGGTTGCAGTTGCAAGTTACAGGTACGGGTACAGGTACACACTCTCAAATTGGATATAACACGTACATATTCGCCCAGCAGTCTTTCGAGAGGCAGATAGGTCCATAAAGTCCCATCTCCTTCCATATCATTCAGCTCACGCGACCTACTTCCCTCCTCCGACACGCGCTCTCCAGTCCTCACTCAGCACATCCATCCAAAAAGGGCAACACAACACAACACAACTCATCTTGGGAAAGCCGATACTAACCACGAGAAGAAACGTATAATCAATCGAGTTGCGCCCGTCTGTACTGAGTATCATTCTCCAGAATCCTATCCTCGCTCGTATCGAGTCCCCTGCCCCCTTCCTTTCCTTTCCACAAACCCCTGCCGAAACAAGCCACAGGACCACGTCTCACACGAACACGAACACGAACACGAATCTCCTTGAGATTCAGAAAAGCTCGGGTCCCGCTTTCCTGTAGAGCTGCAGTAGATTACATTATTACATTATCTCCACAAAGCCAAAGCGAAAGCCACGGGAGCCGCCATCTTCGTCAGTGGCAGCGCGCACTGAGCCAGTCAGATTATGTCTCAAGCCCGCCTCTAAGTTCCCCAATCATCTACCTACCCATCGAAATCCACCCCCCCCCCATCCATGGGCTCGGGCTCGGGCTCGGACTCGGGCTCCTCGGGGAGCATTATGTATTGCGCAACGCCCGTGCTAACCAAGCGCGCTAACCGAGCGCGCCACTGCTGAGCACTGCTGAGCAATATGTATTGCTCGGACCCCATGCGGGGAGGGGGGGGAGGGAGGGCGTCCGGCTAGAGCAGTCCAGACCCGATCGTCGTCATGCGATGCCCCGTGGGATTATGTAGATTGACTTTGATTTGATTTGATTACAAGGCTGGCTCGGTCTATCAATCAATTTTTAATTGTCAATTGTCGATGATCAGTGTCGCTATTAACTATTCGGGTAGAGGTTGCGTGGAACTGGAACTGGAGCAAACTAACGTGTGGACTTTTGCAGGAATAGGATCGATGGATGGAAGGATTGCTTGCGGATGGAAGGATCTTTACCTAGAAAGCTGAGCTGAGCTGAGCTGAGCTACATACATACATACCCAAGGTGAGGTGAGGTGAGATGAAATGATCAGCGGGGTCTGGGTTGGTCTATTGTCCATCCTTGTCTATTCTATTGTCTGATGAATGACAAAGGAACGAACGAAACGCACAGACGGACGGACTGAAGGACTGACGGGAGGAGATGTTAACGTTTAAGTTGTCCCTACCTATCGTATCGATCTCCGAAAACTCTGTACCAGGTAACTCATGTGCCGCTCGTATTGACCCGCTAGCCTGGGTATCTGTGCGCGCACCGCCTGGCTGGCTATCTTCCTGATATTATGTACGACACGTGCGACGTGACAGGTCTCTTGGTCTCCTAGTTCTCCTAGTTTGACATCGACCTCGACCTCGACCTCGACCTCGACCTCGACCTCAAAGTGAGGCGGACGGTAGACCAGGGGATTGGTATGTATGTATGTACGTATGTATGCAGATCAGGTTGTCATCCCTGGGTTATATCTCCTTATCGGCGCCGCTACCGAGATTTGTACAACAATGCTGTCGCGTACTCTGTACTACTAGTGGCGTCCAGGAACCTTGGAAGCAAAGTTTCGTTCCATTTCATGTATGTATAGAGATCCGTAAGGGGCAAGAGAGCTAGCTGCTTCTTCTAGCTATTCCAATTGCCTTCGTTCCGTGATTTTGCCATTTGGTATCTCTTGTCTTGTCCGTGCACACATGGATGGATGATCCATCCCACGTCGCAGGTGGTACTCCATAACTACCTCGTTTTGTTGGGTCCGGATATAATTTCCGCTTGATAATCCGCTTCTTTCATCCTTCATCCTTCATCCACCTCCTTTCCTACCTCCTGCCTCCTGTCTCCTGACATTTTGTGAGGGAAAAGGTGAGGGCGATGGTCGAGGGAGGATCTTCAGTCCCGGTGGACCAAATCATCAGATGACAGCTTTTTTGAAAAGGAGGACAATGCGTCCGTCCCCACCTTGGAAAAGTTAAGCTTCATTCCAAGGTTGCCAGTATCCACACACACGTCCCCATCTTACCGGATGCTTTATCCCGCGGGAGTCGGGACCTCGGACATCTGTCATCTTCACCCCCCCCCCCTTCCGGGTGACTGACTAGTCCGAAGTCCTGGCAAAAAAGCGTGCGGGCTTATTCGACCGAGAAAAAGAAAAGAAAAGAAAAGAAAGCAGCCCCCTGTGCTCAGGCCGTTAGATCGACCCAAACTTGACTTCTGCGTCGCGACTAACTAGGGCTCGCTAACCTTATTGCTATTACCCCCCAATCCCATACTACTAGTACCGGGCCGGGGGTCCAGATGGAGCAACGAGCTGCGCGGCTCTTGGGAATGTGATATGTCATACTTTCCATTGTTGCGAAAGTTTATTGCAGATGCTACTATCCATCTATCTATCCGATACAAAGTACTTACTTCTTCTCTTGTCTTGGTCTCGTCCCAGCTCCCAGTCGCTTGGGTCGGGGGAAACCCATCCGGTGGACCGTGTAGCCTCGTACTTTTTTTTTGGTGATCTCAGTATGTAACTATGTATGTATCCTCCGGATCCATTGGAAACCATATACGGAGTACACACCCTCCCACTCCCAACTTCCAAGGAGTATAGGTGCCATAGCGCAACATAACCCCCACTCTACCAGCCCACAGAACCCCCAGAGTAGAGAGTTCGGTGTATACTCCGCATCGTATCGCATCGCATCGCAGATCAAGCTCTAAGAACACACACAGACCTCTTCCACTCCACCGCGAAAAAAATGACTGACTGGTCTGGACCAGCACACGCGCGCATGAACCACTCTTATCTCGCAGGAACCATGAACTAGAATCGGTGATCGATGATCAATGATCAACGATCGCTATGACCGTTATGTACTATTATTCCCGCCTGCGTCTGTCATGGCGCGGCGCCTTGCCTTATTATCCTACTTCAGGCTCCGTGGGTAGCTTCGTGGGGGTTGCGTCTATGCGTCTAGCTAGTTCCTAGCTTGCTAGCCCTCCTTTCTCGGAGTGGCGACGAACTCTGGTCTTGGCTGATCTGATCTCCACGGTCGATCGTCGATCGAAGTAGATGGGCTAGATGGGGGTAAGTGGTGCATTGCGTCGGGTACCGGTTGCCTTGCCTGTTGATCAATGTTTTCGACGATCGCGCAGTCCAAGATGATTTCGCTTGTGCGTATACTAGGGGCAGGTAGGTATGTGCTATGTAGGTATTCGATGGCGATCTAGAAGGATCAGTTCCGTGCAGTGCAGAGGAGTTGGTGGAGGGACGCTCAGCCTCGAGAACCATGTCCTTTCCTCGACGAGTTGGAGTATCATGCTATGCAATACGTTTCCCATCCCATCCCCTCGCCAGATGGAGCGACGAGCACACCACATAGACCACCTGATTGTATCGTTGTAGATAGATACGATACGAACCCCTTCAGCCGTTTCTCTCCCCCCGGCCCTCACCCACGCCACGCCACGCCACGCCACGGTGAGTATACAGAATCGAAGCACAACGCAACGCAACGCTACGCTCCATAGTATACCCGCAGGGAATGGATTATTGACGAGGCAACCGAAAACGAAAATTCCAACACACCAGCCACATGAGTGCATACGTACATGCGTACATGCGTGCGTTCGTTTGTTCCAATACACTCACTCACTCGCTAGCCCAATACAATTTCTGCAGGAATCATGAACAGGATCATGAACAGGATCATGAATCCTGAGCATGAGCATGAGCATGGATATGGATATGGATACGGGGCTCCTTCCTTACCTCGGATATATGAACCGGTTCCAGTAACTAGTAGCTAGATATACATGCATGCATGGACATTTATAATGCACTCGCTCGTCCATTTCATTCCTTCAGCAATCATAAGCTAGAGCTTGAGTATGGATATGGGGCTCCTTACCTTAGCTTCCTACTAGTACCTTACCCCCCGGCCGGATATATCAGCCGGTTCCAGTAGATCGATTATGTACGTATGTACGGAGTACGTAGCCCTGCAGGGGGAGAAATGGAATCGATAGACGCTAGTAGTACTGCTACTAGTAGGCCTGCAGAACGCTGGCCACTTCCAATCAACTCAACTCATCGCACCGCGTGTTGCAGGAATCGATACATCTCAATTCATATCATCTCTTCGGACACCCACCCACCCACGCGGCCCGGATTAAGTTGAGTAAAGTTAAGATTCTGACAGTACCACTATAATGACCGCGCCGCCGCAACGGTGCGCGTGCATTTTGCATGATGATGATGATGATGATGACGGATGGTGCAGAAACAGAAAGTAAGGGATCAGGGACAGGGGATCGGGGGCCAGGGGACGGTTGCCTTGATCTTGCACCTGGCAGGGAAGCTGGGAAGCTGGAAAACTGAGATCCGGGACGGGCCCGGGTCTGGATTTGGAGTCGTAGGCTTTAGGTGCAGGCGGCGTGGTGCATGCTTGGAGGGGTACCTGAGTTTTCTTGTGTGGATGTGTGTGTGTCTGTTTGTTTTGGTAGGTACCCTAGGTAGACTGGTAGTGTAGTATATGATCTCTCGGTATAGAGATAGAGATGTCAAGAATCAATGATGTATACATGCAGGATTGAGTATATCTGTGCAGAGCGGACTCTGTCTGGGATAGGACGGACGGGGGCTTTCTCGAGTTCAGTTGAATAAATTTAGACTTTCAAGGCATCGTACGCTATATGGCTTCGTAAAGGCGAGGTGCATGGACCCTTTTTCTTCTCGATGATTGTCAACACTTGCTGCAGGACTTTATATCTGCATCGCCACTGTCAAGTGTGGCGGCTGTCGCTATACGATATCCCTCTATATCTACTCACAAACTACCTAAAAAATAAAATCCAATCAGCATTCTAACGCACTCAATACTTAGTGTAGATTGATTGAAGGAGGGAGAGAGACCTTTTTAGTTCGATTTGATTCAATCCGATCCCACCGTCCAATTTTTGAAAAGTCTTCCAGAATATCATCTGTATCCCTGCGAGTAGAATAGAAACAATGTAGACATTGTAAGAAAGCGGAGTACCACTAGATACCAAGCATAACCACAAGAATCCAAGAATTCAAGCATCCAAGCAGCCTCAGAGCATATCTCGAAACTAAACTAAACCATGCCCGAACCCCCTACGGAGTAGAAACCGTTGAATCGGCGGCCCATGTGCTAGCCAGGCACCAGGCACCACAACTCCGCGCCAGGCAAGCCAGGCCAAGCCAAGCCCCGGGGGCCCGAAAGCGAAGACGAGGCCAGGGCGGGCACGGCATTCAACGGTTCGAACCCCGGTCAAATTTCCGCGCCGGGGATAGTGCCGCGAAAGCCGATTGTGATATTGTTGTTATTATTATTATTATTATTTACCCGCGGGGCGGCCCGAGGGACTGGCTGAAAGGGAAGGGAAGGAAAGGAAAGGAATTTATAATAGTACATAGACTATATATGAGACAAAGAAAGTGATGAGATGAGATGAGGTGAGATGCCCATGTGAAAATGTGACTCAGGGTCCGGGGTATTGGTCCTTTCCAGAATGTATGGATGTTGGTTGTTGTTCTTAGTAGTTGGTTAGTCGAATCTAACTGGCCGGGCGTTTACCAAGGCTTTGGTATCACATTTTAGTCGCGGGCTGCGATAGCGTAGATAGCATATATTGTTCATCGATGAGCTCGGAGATAGCGCGGAGAACGAGCGAGCGAGCGTTGCATGAGAAGTTGGATAACGAGACTCACGTTGGTTGGGCTTTGGATGAAACTCAACCCTTTTTTTTTTGAACCGAGTACATCCAACCAGAGCAGAAGCGGTCTTTGTCTTGTGGAATCGATATTGAGTTTGCCAGATGATTAATTAATTCCAAATACCTTCTTCGTTCTTCGCGGCGCTTGTGCCTGTCTGTCGTCCGGCGCGCGCGGCCGAGACATGACATGACAGCCGCATGACACATTTGACATTTACATAGTTACAGTAAACGTCCACATCAGATCGGTCCCCTCTGGCTCTCGGCCGGGGAGCCTCTGCAGCGGAATCCCGCCTATCGAATCGAACGAAAGAGGCCCGCCCAAACCACCGTGATGCAGGGCGAGAATTAGCTAATACTACTAGATATGGAAGGAGACTGACTGACTGAGGACTCCGTACGGAGTAGTGAGGAGGCCCATGCGCAATGCGCCGGACTTGTTCGGGATGATCTGCAAAGGTTGGTGGGGGAATCCAGACCGTTGGAAATGTGATGTGTCTTCCTTCGATGCGGTCTCTCTTTGTCTTTTCTTCTTTCTTGCAAGGCTGGATCGAACCTGGCCTTTTTTCGATCGCCGGATCTCGCGCCATCGTAGAGGTGGCCCCGGCTGGCTGGTTGTTTCATTGTTTGATTGTATACCTTGCAGGGGAGGTGATAGAGCAGATCGCTCTGTTGAGGGCGATTTAAGGTTGGCCAAGTGGAAGAGGTGTGTGGCGTTTTGTTGAAACGTGAGGCTAATAATGGCGAGGATCCCTGGATGGTTCGTTCCTCTGCACAATCTTGAGGATCTCCATCCCACTTTTCACTTCGCAAGCCCAGCCTCAAAATAAGCACCGCAGCTCCCTGCCAATCTCGCCACGGAACCGGGCAAGCCAAACAACATTTACCTTCTCAATGTGCGCAGAGTCGCAAAGGGTAAGTAGGGTAGGTAGATAGCTCGGTAGCCTTTCAGCCTTCAGCCGCAAGACCAACAAAGCAGGCAAGTAGGCAGACAGACGGACAGACGGACAAGCAGAGGAGAAGCAATCAAACAGCTCGCACAAACACGGTGGCGGCCGCTCGTCATTCCATCCCATTATTCCATTCGCCCAACCAAAGAACATCGAGTTTGCATCCATCCTCAACCACAGGCGATCAGCCTATCGCCCATCGCGGTGGGCCATCGATCGGTTTGTAGGCGAGTATGTGGCTGTGGATGTGGTGGGTGTCCGTGCGCGCACACGCGTCCGTCTACCGTAGCTCCGCTAGACTGGGAGCCTTCGATTCGTCGCCGGTGAAGCAAGCAAGCAGCAGCAGCAGCAGCAGAGGCGAGAGCGAGAGCGAGAGAGAGCGAGGGGAAAAAAAAGTGACAGATGCACATATTAGGTGGTGACAGATCGCATTTGCTTCTGCTGGTTGCGGCGCTTCCCGTCTGTCCTTAGATAGCGGACGCTCGATGTATGTTTGCATGCATACATTCACGGAGCGAGGATTGATGGCCCCATGGTAGGTACTCCGTACTCTTGGTATGTATGTATGTATGCATTATTGGGCCCTGAATACTCAGGAATCGGGACTAGAGACTGAAGAGGAAGTATGGGTCTGGCTTGACCCTGTAACCCCCTGGCCCTGGCCCTCAGGGACTAGGGCCCCAGGGGTTTATTTCTGATCGTCTGGGGACGCTAATGCGGGGAGAAGTCACATTTGGGATTGACGTGCAGGAGGAGACTTGAGTCCGAATCTGGGTGGAGTAGAGTTGTTGATTAGTTTAGTAGTGCCTGCATAGTTTTGCGATAGATTGGGAATATGGATACATAGAGGCTGGGAAAAGAGGTCTCTTGGGAAAAGTCCACATGGATCGACCGACCCCCGTCTCACGACACGAACAAAAAAGGGTTTCGTTCATCGACCTACCAGGCCATGTGGCGATTCCACGCGTCGAGAGAGCTTGTGTTTCTCTTCTCCCGCCCCGTCCGTCCGCCGGTGCAACGCCTCGCACCGAGCGGTATCCTCTGGGTTATCAAAAGTTTCGCATGAGGGTCGTGGTAGATAGATACCTAGCTACCGGAGCATGTACTCCGTAGTACAGGCTAAGTAGTCTTGACAGGGTGGGCGACAGGGATGGCTCTGCAGAACATAACCATCCATCCATCCATCCATCATCCATCCTCGGAGTAACCCCCCCTCCCTCCCTGACTACCTGCCTCTTGAGACCCGTATTCGTCGTCGAGACGCAGCGGTCGCACAGGTGGCAGGCATCAGGGACTCGGTAACACAGAGCTCGCCGCTGCAGAAATAGTTTAATGATCCGCATGCAAGGTGTTGCGAGGGTCTTGATGATCATTGACTTGACAGTGGGATTGTTTGCTTTAATGTGTCTATGTATGCATGCTGAGTGTTGGTTCTTGAAGTTGCAGGGGCGGTGTGTCTGTGTTGTTGTTGTTGGTGATAGTTATTGTTGACGGCATGTACATACATGTTCGGAAGAGAAGGCTTGGCGCGGTGATTAAGTGACGGTACGCAAGTCGGGAGGCTCGCACCGACGAAGGAGCTATGTCTTCTTCTTCTTCTTCCTTCTCAGAGTTGGACGGCGGAGAGACCGCGATGTGCTACAAGCAGGTTAGTCAAGAAAGCTAACTATCGAGGTAATACCCCCTTAAAGCTGGGAATCGCGGTGCTGGTATGGAGTATAACTACCACATTGGGAATATATATCTTGTCTCCATGCATAAGGACAAATTCAACCAAGCCACCCAACAAACTTATGAGTTGGTTGGGCGCGCTAAAATTGAGTCAAATTACCAAGGTAGTTCATGTATTAGGAATTAAAGTCATGACTCTAGACTGAACTCTCGTTCTGTCTGTTTCATGTCGGCGTTGAACTAACTGGATTGTGTACATACACCCAAAGCTACCATGTCCGGGTTATATTACATTCTGGATAATTCCAGATAGGATATCTCCGGCCAAGCAGGCTTTAATCCCGCAGAAGGATTTCCTCGGACAACAAACAACAAGGCCACACACACATTCAATATTGGATGAAAATGGCAAAGGGCAGCAGCTGTTGAGGAATGTCTACTACTACTACATTGGCCGGGATGCACCTGGCTACTAGCCTGGGCCGTTTGCTCTCAACAACGACAAACCGATCGAGCGAGAGTGAGAGCGAGTTGGCCTTGTTCTTTCATCCCTACTAACTGTTGTACAACGTTGTACTACTACGAGTGCAGCGTAGACCCCTCCAAGTCCTTCCCACAAAATAATCCAGAAGTTTACCCAGCCAATAGTTTCGCGGAGGGCCGGACATTTCTCTTCACCCTGAACATCTCTTTTTTTTTCCCTAAGGAAGGAACAAAGAAAAACTCCGGAGGTATGTGTATGTACTAGTTATTTGGAATTTGGTTGTCAGCAGAACCTGCCAAGCCAGCCGCGCGCGACTCTAGCGCTCCTTTGACAAAAGCAGAGCCTGATTTTCAAGCTTCGATCGCAAGTTGGCCAGAGTATGTACAACCATACCTAGGTAGTTGTTGTCAGCAAACTAGTCTAGTACATGGAAATCGATTTACTAACTAGTTAGAGACCGCTCTTTTCCTACCGGCCGAATCGCGGACAGCGAATAAAAGATTTTTTGAGACTACGTATCTACGTGATTGATTCGAATCAAGAGATAGGCGTTTTGGTTCGTACTCCGTATATAGATCGCTACTACTGGCCAGCTCCGTAATAATCTCCACCTCCGCCGTAATGACGACAAAGAGAGCGATGAGCGCGGTGAAGCACATGGCACAGCCAACCAATAGCCCAGCCGATGCCTGCAGCCTCACTTTTATCGCTCTGTCGTCACATTGATTAAACACGGGGTAGCCACTAGCGACTACCGTTGTACGGACAGGATCTACTAATGCTGAGCGAAGAGCCGAGGGATCAGGGCGAGAGCAAGCGCTCAGGCTCAGCGTCGGCGGAGAGTCATTCGGCGGCCCTTCCCGCTGTCAGCCTTCCTTTCATGATTCGGGATTTTGTTGGAAAGTCAACTGGTCTGTTGTCATCACTTATGGTTGTTGCATAGCAGTGTTGTCAACGGTGGTGACTCATGGGCAGGAGTGATTCAGTATACGTTGTCGAGTTTCTTTTGCTTGCTGCTCAACCGCACAAACAGGCGTCCTCATCCTCCTTCTCCTCCTCAATAATGGTATCCCGAACAGGCGGATTTCGGGGGACACGCCGAAACCCCGAGAGATCCTCTCATCGTCATCCGTGGCACTGCGATGCCAATCCGGCGTTAGCAACCATATTCCTGATTCGGACCGCTCATCGAGAGGTGACAGACCAAAGAGGCAGGTCAGTGGTAAGTCAACTTGGAACTGGGAAGGAGACTAGGAGTGCAATGGGCGGTGTTGCAAAATATCCCCACACTGGGTCATGTGTAGATAAGCCATCTCAGCAGAAGGATTGGGGGGCTGTTTCCTGTTGTCCAATCATGCTGTGATGCTTCTCGGTTTTGGGTCAATGATTTGTTCTCCTGAATTCGTCAGACACCCCGCCCAATTCCAACCAAGGAGAGAGTGAAGCGAGACCGGAATTAGATAGCTATCAACGGCGAATATCTAATTCCAAACTCAAGGTCAAAACGGCACCTTCCGTGATCGATCGACAGATTGGCTTCGTCCAGTCCGGTTTCTTCAGCTTCGACAGCGGATCTGCTGCCCTTGTGACTTGGGTGACCGTCACTCGAATTAACCAAATTGAGACGACTGTTGAAGGCGCCCTGGCACTAGCGTGCCTATCAACGGCTGCAATTCAACACATGGTCGTCAGCCAGTCGAGATGGTTATCTAAGGCAAAAACGCGGCGGCGAAAGACGCCTCATCGAGTTGGGGCACGCTTGCTTGAGACGGCAGAGTTGCGTTTGGGTTCGGCAATTTCCTACCGAAATGAGTTAACGCTGCCCAGAATTCCGGCGGGACGGTTAAAAAAAAAACAGCCCGGAATTGTTGCTTTGAGCGAGTCAGCGACCAGAGATCCTCTTCGTCAAGGACTGCCAGGGACGGACAAGACGGGACTTTCCTGAGACGTCTCAAACGAGCTGCCGAGGTCATGCTGATGACATTCTAGCTCAGTTGGTTAGTCTCTGCCAATAATTTGGCTCCCGCGGCCTCCGGACGCCGGGGAGAACAAACGACCAATTCATCGCAAGCCAAACGTCTGGGGACGGATAGCCGCGCTACAGGGTCGTAAACACCGGTTCTTAAGGTGTTCACAAGTCCTCTGCAAGAAAGATGGTACAGGGCTATCCCTTGCTTCGCTTCTGCACGACAGGGAATAAGAACACTGCAACAGGCGTCTGATCGTGATTCTGGATGACAATCCCGGGTGCTGGGTAATTAGAGCCCCACTGTCCACAGAGCTCAAGTTGAAACCAAGGTCAACACAGCCTTGCAGGATTCTGATAGGTCCTGGGAGCTGGAGGCGGTTGAGTCTAGCTTGAGGGTATTATTTCGGGTCCGCGGCGTACCGGATTGTTGGAATAATGAGGAAGCGGTTTGCTCCATAATGGCTCATTCTGACTGAACGAAGGATCAGCTCGATGAGCCTATGGAGGATGTTGTATGGAGGTGACGTTGAGACCGTCGTTGTTGCCACTCCTTAGGGGCGGGTATGCCACCAACCGAAGCTGGTTCCAGGGGACGGGATCAGGGAAAGCTAATTTTGTAGATCAGCTCGAGTCGCCAGTCGGAGCTCGCCCAGCGGTATTCACCCTGTCCAAATGGAAGACAAAAGAATCAGAACTGGTCAGTGGCAACGTCTCATTCCGCCGAACCTACCAGAGTTGTCTCGCGATGCGCTGACTTCAAGCTGGAATTCAGTGGCGACCGAGCTGGATTTGTCACTTCTCGAGATGGAGAACCCCTGGACTAGTTCCTGAAGACTGTGGATGAAGTGCAAAAGGAAGAGGGGGGATGAGACCACAGCTCCGACTGCTGTCTCCCGCACTTGCTTTCAAGCGCGTAGATACCCGAGACTTGTCTGACTTGAGGATGAGTAAAGCTACTCCTTCTACCTGCCTACCATGGATGTTGCCGCTGGTTCCTGGGTTGAATCGGCTGACCCGCGCCTGAACCAAGGAACCGCATTCTGACCCTTGATTCTTGCCCCTCTTTCTGCATACAATCAATACGGAGTATGTCTCCGGCTGCTCGCTACCAATCCCTCCAGGTGCCTCTGGAGAAATAAATATATATATCATGTCAGCGGAGTTGACATCACACTTGTACAATATCTGTATCATTTGGCCACATTCCCCCCTCGAGCTCGAGCTTCCAGATGATGTATGGAAGATGTGACGCACCGGCATGATTCAAGATGGGTATCCCCCTTGCTAATCAATCATGTTTGATCACCCTTGATGATGGGTACCCAACTGAATTGTAGTGGTCATCGACTCCGCACCTTCCGCTCATCCACCACTGCACTGCACTGCACTGCACAGAGATCAGGTCGTAACTCTGCCCTCTGGCCGTGTCGAATAGATACGTAGCAGTCGCCAGCCCTGGGGCTGCAGCCGTTATCTCCATCCCAGATCCGTTCGTCAATTCCTCGGGATTTGGGCAGCGACACTCCTTGATTAGACTAACTGCCGCAATCCTGGAGAAAAATCGGTCAGCGCATTTCAAGGCTGATCTTGGATTTTGCTCCAATCCACTCCTCGATCTGCTTGGTGCTGGATTCTTTATGGCTGGTTTGATTCCTTTCGTCGCAGTCCCACTGTGAGGGTGGTGTCTCCACTCTCTCTGTGTCTTTGGCTCAAGGTTTTGGTTTCTGAGCCTGGCGTCGCTTTTGATTCGGAGATGAGATCCAGGCGAATCATTGAGACACGATATCCAGAGACCGACATCTTTTTTTTTGTTACAAGACGACCCTCGTAAATATTATTAAATGGCAGAGGAATCAAGGCGTGGTGGAGTGGGCGTCCGAGAAACCGATCTGTCAATTTTGGTGGCTTTTCGGAGGCCCGCAACACAAGCAGTAGAAAAAAGGGAAATAGAATCATCAAATAAAACAGATTTTAAGCTGCTCGCAAAGGATTCTCAATTTCTCCTTCAGCAACGCGAGAGGGGCAGCCTGAAACAAATCTTTTGCTCATCGACTATCAGATTTGCTGGAGACTGTCAGATCACCTGCCGATAGTCTGCGACCACTTGTCTTTGCTTCCCAGTCGCCTCTTCAAGTCCTCTCTCTCTGTCCACTCCGACACTGTCCTTCATCGACAGCCAGCATTTTATCAATTAGATTGGGTACGTCTCAGTGTTCTCCATTGCTTGAACCTCCAGTCTTCCTGCCAGTCATTCTTCTTCCTGCCCGGAGCTGCAACTGCCACCCCTGTCTGAGGCTTGAGCCCGTGTGTTCTGTTGTGGAGGAGGGCGTCAGGCATTCTTACTGGGCTTTTCCATTTGGCAAGGTTCTCTCTCAGATGTTTTGTCTTTGGGGGGCTTTGGGCCCTTTCAATTTTTTAACTCTTTTCCTCAAGTGTTTATTATTTTCTCGTCTCACGATTGCAGCTCTTCCTGTTCCAATTCTCAGTTGCTGCTGTCTGTCCCTTTTTTCGCATTATTCGCATCCTCTCCCACTTATTTTCGGCACTAAAAAATACTAAATTCCTTCTTCCAAAGGTGGCAGACTACTATGGGGTACGAGTGAGCTCAGCAGCTAGAACTCGTTTCTTTTTTGCTCTCCTCCACCTCGCCGCCAGTGATTGCTCGGCGCGGATCCCAGAGGTTGGTCGGTTTTCTTTTCCTCACCTTTTCCCTCTCTCCGTCAGTCCGTCTATACTCCCGCCCGAAACTCTCTAGCTGCTTTAGTTAGCCCCCTCCCCCGGCAACTATTAACACCTCGTTATTATTATTCCCGCCCTAGCATGGTTTTATTCCCTTACCACCATTCTGGGTACCAAAACCTTCGTCTTTCAACTGAGGGTTGTGACCGCTAGCTAAGACTATCGCGATCACCTCTTTTCTTCCCGTTTTTCGACTTCTCCCTCTTGCCTTTACTTCTCCTTCTTTTCGCTTGCCTCTTCTGATCGGCCGCTTCACTTTGACAGTTAGTTGCCTGTCGCGACTAGTTGCTGACTCG
Source organism: Aspergillus ustus (assembly GCA_000812125.1). Lineage (NCBI taxonomy): Eukaryota > Fungi > Ascomycota > Eurotiomycetes > Eurotiales > Aspergillaceae > Aspergillus > Aspergillus ustus. Next base: position 65,633 of record JOMC01000292.1, on the reverse strand, counting down.
CCATCTGCCTTTTTTCCCCGACTGACACTCCATACTAGCTTGCCATTTTCAGATTTCCTCGCTCCACGCTTTGCTGGCCGATCCGCACCCCTCTTCGTACCACCTTAAAGAAACGCGAGCCATACTTTCCGAAGCAAACCGACCAGAGTCCAGAACTCTTCCCTTTTCTCACCTTAAGAGCGGACGTGGCTGGAGAGGAAACGCAACCGACGATAGCAATTGAACCACCCCACTCAGCAAACCGGCATTGCACCCCCAGCTAATTTCCTCTTTTGGAATCCGAGCCACCACGCCGTGAATCATTCCGGTCGCGCAACGTACACAACCCGCCGTGTCCCACATGGGCATCAATATGTCCTCATGACCGTATGACCATCTCGCTCGATAGACCGCCTAACGTGGATTTGCGCCCGCCGAGAGCGCCGACCCGCGACCCAGGAGCTGCGATCATGGAAATGGTGCCAATGGATGACAACCCGAGAACTCTCCCCCAGTACTCAGGTCCGGCTCCTCCTATGCATCGCATACCGCCACCGGAAACACCGCATGGCCTTCCAGCGGCCCCAGGTTTGTACGATCAGTCATGGCGGCAATATCCGCCCCCATTTGAGGGCCACCCTTCGGAGCCGCGACGCACTTCAAACGCCCCTCAACCTCCTCTGACATCGCATAATTATCCGCCCATGCAGAGTAGGGAGCTGCCGCAGATTTCTCCTGATGGACCGTACGGTCGACCTGCTAGTTTACCAGCACCCCCGGTTCATACACCTATAGAGCCCCCTCAACCACATACGAATTTCCACCCCATGAACGGAGTTGCGCACGAGTCTCCGCCTCTTTCGGCGCCTCCTGATTTTACCAGGGCTCGAATGTCCTACCCTCCGCAAGATGCACCTGCTCATACTAATGGAGACCCTGCGATGCCTCCGCATTCGTTACCCCCGGCTCAGTATGCCACTACGGTGCCGCCGCCGCCCTCACACACACCCGCACCTTTTGACTCGAGCTATTATCAGAACCAATCCTTCAACATGCGACATCGCAAGGCAACGCGCGCGCAGCAGGTAGGGCTGAGCAGATTCTTTATCATCTGCAGCTGAGAGGAACTAACCGTGTATCGATTTAGGCCTGCGATCAGTGTCGGTCGAGAAAGGCGAAATGTGACGAGGGGCGCCCGTCGTGCAGTCATTGCAAGGAGAATAACTTGACTTGTATTTATAAAGAAGTGCCTCCTCACAAGTAAGCGCTTGTTTCGCTCTCGGCAGTTAGTCGCTCGGCGAGGATCTAACATTGGAAAATCATAGGCAAGAGAAGTCCACGCAGGTTTTGCTGGACCGAGTACAACAGTCTGATGACATGATAGAGTCCAGGTTCAGCCACCTTGAGAAGCTCAACATGAACCATGAGAATATTCTCGATCAAATTCTCGCCTGGGTTAGCGGTAAACAGGGTCCAAAGCAGCCGCAACTCACACCCTTGAAAACATATGCTGGAGAGCCTGCCGCAGAGACGGAAACCAAGAAGCAGGTCGCCGCTGAAGGGACCAACACTGCGCCTGCACACGAATATGTCAACTCTCTTATTCATAATCCGAATCTCGGAGAGGAGGAGCTCAGCATTCCGGTGGACCATACGACTGCTGCGCACAAATTGCTGGGGTGGCCCACGATCAGCAACATGCTTCAACCCCATGGCTACGACGAAGACTATGTGATGAAACTCGAGGAAAATCGAACCTTTATGCTGATTCATGGTCGTGGAGATGAGGTGCTAGATGAAGGGTCCGCTTCCCTACAGACGAGCTTCAACACCAGCTTAGACGAAGGTAACACCGATACCGCCTCCCCGAATGGTACCCGGAACCCCAATGCCAAATACAACGACGCACCACGGGAGATACGAGGAATCGACGAGATGGGTGTGGTGTCTTTGGAGCCAGACACCGTCCGTCGCTACTTGGAAAGCTACCTGGAGAGCCTGCATAAACTGCATCCTTTTTTGAATCAGCAAGACTTGATGCAGAAGACTGAGCAATTTATCGAGCTATATTGCCCCAATGGTTCCCAACTAGGACATGCCAGCAACCACCGAAACTCCATCGATACCCCCAGGGGAGCCAAACGCAAGCACTCTGGTGAGATCCTGCAAGCATCACCCGTCAGTGGACAAACAGGAAGCACCTCGCCTGTAGCATCAACACTCCCGAATGCTGTTGTCCTGCTTGTTCTCGCCCTGGGCCGTATATGCGAAGTCCGTGATCAACCTATTCGTGGGCCATGCACCGACCACATTATTGACTACCGAAACGAGCCGATTCCAAAAGCGCGATCTCGTCCGGGCGTACCTGTGGCAGACCCAGACACCATGTCAAGTACCCAAGGAAGCTTCTGCTCACCGTACCAGAATCATTCAACCCCCACCATGCCTTCGCTGGACGACAAGTACATCACCCTTCCTGATAATCCTCGGCTTCAGAACGTCGATACTGTTCCGGGCCTGGCACTATATGCATTTGCTGCAAGAATACTCGCGACATGTGGCACGACCAGCCTTTCGTTTGTCCAGGCAGCTCTTTTGGCAGGACTATACACGGGCCAACTAGCCCATCCATTCAAGAGCCACGATTGGATTTTGCAAGCAGCAAGGGCTTGTCTGGTGCTCATACGACCGTGAGTTGTGTTTTTTCGGGTACTAATATAGCAGGCGGCTAACTAAAGATGTTAGGCCACGGTATAATCCATTGCCCAGTAGCCAGTGGAAAGACTTGGTAAACTTTGCGTTCTGGACCTGTCTGCAGCTCGAGAGGTGTGTTCACTATTCCTTCCAGTGAGTTCTTGCATTGACTAATCTGGTGCACTAGTGATATCCTCGCTGAGCTTGATCTTCCTGCGAGTGGGGTATCGCGCTATGAAGGCCGGATCGAACCCCCGCATGGTCAATTCACTATGCATATGCCGAACGATATCTCCGCCCCGAACACTATGATGATGTTTTTCTACTCAGCTCAGATGCACCTTCGCAAGGTTCTCAATCGCATTCACACCGATTTATACAAGACTCCTAGTAAGTGTTCCAAACGCGCTGTGAGACTAGAATTCTCTAACCTTTGTTTTATTTTGCAGAACCAGGGCAAACTCGCTGGTCACCGAATGTGCAAGAAATACTCAGCATGAATCTCAACCTCTGGCGCAGCAGTCTTCCCAACGAAATGCGATGGCATGACAAAGATCCGCCCTCAACCGACATTAATGTCGCCCGAATGAGAGCCAAGTATTATGGAGCCCGTTATATCATCCATCGACCGCTTCTCTCCTATGCCCTTCATGAATTGGGACCGAAAGAAAACGGCTTAGCATCTGTTGACTCGCCGGCTGGGTTTGGCGAATCGTCAAAATCACACATGGTGTCGCCCTCAATGCCCTTTGATCAACATGCGGCGGAGATGACTCGAATCGCAAGTGACGTTGGCGGGGTCCAGGGACAAGAGAAGAAGAATGTCAATTCCTACCGTGAACTGCCGCAAAAGATCCGAACGTCTTGCAAGATTTGTGTGGACTCGGCTATCTCGAGTACAGAGGCTTTTGATAGGGTCAAGGGGCGTCCAGTGGTGACCAACATTTTCGGCACAGCTCATGCGTATGTTTCTCTTGGTTCCACTCATCCAGTTGATTGCTGACACTGACTTTGTCTAGGCAATTTGGTAATATGCTCGTGCTGTCTACGACATACTTGTCACCACACCTCTCCGAAATGGTGGACCGGAACGTCCTCGAGAAGCTCTTCAAACGGACCATCGCATTCCTCCTTCGAAACCGAAACATCTCCCCGACATTACGGGCCGATGCAAAAATACTTACAGGCATTTACGAGAAGATCTTCCATGAACCACCCGTTCTTCCCACGGATTGACGACAGCTTATCTTCGAATCATAATTTACTTCTACCGGTTATCATCTCCGTTCATTTCACCATCTTTTCCCCTTCGAGGGTCGTACTGTCGCAGTCCCCTCGACATTGTTCTATGTCATCTATTGCAGAAGAACCCGCGGCCCTAAGTCTTCGCGTTTCGCCATACGTCCTACTCATGCTTCCAAACGCACCTGTTTCTTCACCACCCCACTGCCTCGACCACCCCGCGCTACTGGAGATGATAACGGCCGCGCTCGTCTGCCATACTTTCCGGACCGTCTGGGCCGATCATATTCCCGATCTAGATTCGAATACCTATCTATGCATTTCAGATGGAAGGACGGCTATCTGTGAGCGAATCGTCTGTCATTTCCACCATTTCTTTTTTTTGTTCCCAATTATTATTGTCAGTTACTGGAGTTTGGACTAGCCTCACTGAGGTGGGATCTTGGCGTGGGAGGACTATCATTGTTGCATTTCAAAGCGATTGCCACAAACATACAATACCATATTTGCACAACTATTGCTAGTAGGGAGGATACCCAGGAGAAATACGGCATAGGAATCCGTCACCTTGAGAAATTAATTAAATATCTTGAACCGAACCTGAGAATACCAGATACATGAAACCAAGAAATAACGTGTCTTCTTCGTCTGTAGTAGATAGATACAACCTAGAATACTGAAGCTCTTCAAGTTCTTTCATTGTTCGTCCTGTAGTAGTAGCCGCGGTCCGCCCGCAGGTGATGATTCGACGAGAGAAAGAAATGTGGGCAGTTCAACCTCGGCGTCGCATGAATTTCCCCGCACTCTGCAACTCCTCCGGCGCCCAAAGAGGGAGAAATTCAGCGACTCATGACTCGCCTCTTAATCAACAGCAACATGGCTGATCCAGTGCGAGGAAAGGGGGCTCACTCCTCCTTTGACCGCTGTTCGTCATAAAAAAAAAACGAGCCCCCCTCCCGGGGCCCCTTTGCCTGCATTCTGCATCGCATCCCTGTGCTTGCTTTTTGCTCTCCCTCTCTCTACCGCTTCTTTCTCCGGTGGTTCTCACCACAACAGTACGGTAGAACTTAAAAAAATGGCGTCGCAAGAATTCTGGTTCTCGCGCGAAGGTTCGTATTAGAGATATCTCCTATTTCTTTCGATATTATTATTTCGCCGCTCTAGCTAACCTCTCGTCTCTGAAAACAACAGGCTTCACCGCAGACGTTGTCGGCAAGCACCTCCAGAACACCGTCCTGAGCCCCTGGAAGACACTCCCGCTCCTCCTCCTCGCCCACTACACAAGCAAAGGCCAGGATCTCGCCCTGCGGAGCCCAAAAGTCTTCCGGGCACTCAAAATCCTCACCACCCTCGCCGTCCTCCGTCGCGTAAACGCGTTCCTTAACCAGCGCGCCCTCAACAACGGCGTCGCAGACCTCTACGACTGGAACCGCGAGGTCGTCGTGCTGACAGGCGGGAGCAACGGGATCGGACGGCAGACGGCGAAGCTGCTCGGGAACAAGGGGGTGAAGGTTGCGATCTTGGATATCGCGCCGCCGCAACAGCAGGACGGGGAGGGGGAAGACCTGCCGCCGACGGTGCGGTACCACAAATGCGACATTACATCGCCGAGCGCGATCGCGGAGGTGGCGGCCACGATCCGCGCGACGATGGGCGAGCCCACGGTCCTCATCAACAACGCGGGGATCTGCAGCTCGCGGACAATCCTAGGCAGCACGGAGGCCCAGACGCGCCTGCAGTTCGAGGTCAACACGTTCGCGCACTACTGGCTGGCCAAGGAGTTCCTGCCCGCGATGATCAAGCGCAACCACGGGATGGTGGTGACTGTCGCCTCGCAGGCCGGGTACGCCGTCACGCCCAACATGGTCGACTATTCGGCGACGAAGGCCGCGGCGATTGCGTTCCACGAGGGGCTGGGCGCGGAGCTCGTGACGCGGTATAATGCGCCGCGCGTGCGCACTGTGCTCATCACGCAGGGGTTCGCGAGGACAGCGCTGATTGAGAAGCTGACGCCTGAGGATACGTGGATGAATCCGCTGCTGCATCCTGAGACTGTTGCTGAGAATATCGTCAATCAGGTGTTGAGTGGGAATTCGGGCCATGTGCTTGTCCCCGGGGCGACCGGGTGGATTGCTAAGTGTATGAGGGGGTTCCCGGCTTGGTTTTCGCATGGGACGAGGTTGAGGTTGGAGAGGTTGATGAGGGCGGATTAGGTGATTCGAATTTCTGGTGGCGACGGGAGGATATAGTTAGTCTAGTCAGTAGGTAGACGGCGGGTGTGTCGAGGTTATGATACTGATTAGCTGAGGATTTTATAATTTCTAGTATAGTATACCATATCCTTAATTGCCAATGCAGCATATTGTCTGTTTTATATTTAGCTTTGTATCCCGGATGACAGCACTATATACAACCAACACATCTTGAAAGATGATTATTAATTTGATTAAACCCCAAAGATAAGCCCATGCGAGTGCTGTTATGTAGCCAGTCCAACGTACCCACAACGTACACTAGTATACTTAATAGCGAATATATAAGTTGACTCGAGCGCTGTGAGCCTCGATTCTACCTCTCTCTAAGATCTGATCTCTACAATAGTGCTATAAGTCTAAGCTAATCCCAGCGAATATAAGGTGCATCGATTTCTGTTACATATATATACTGCCGAGTTATCTAGACTTATGTTCCTTCCAACTTACAAGCTAGCTCCGACCTCCACGGAACTTCTAGCAACCACGACAAGCAAATATATTTCCGACTCAAGGGCTGCCGGAATTGCACACATTGCGTTTTAATACAATGTTTGTAGATGAGGAGGAGGAAGTAGAGTTGGTTGGTTTACCCCTGGGTGTCTTCTATACATAATCACGTGACTACAGCATGCCTCAAGTTGCATCCCTGCCTGAGGTGACGAACCCCACATTCTTCGGCTTCGAAATCTGAACCAAAGGTCAAGGTAGATCGAGCCATGGATCTAGGACATTCAAACAACAGCACTTTCGGGTACCTGAAAGCTTGCTATTAAATATAGAACAAATATAGTGCGATTGTTCGAGAAGGATTATTATTACATGACGACGAATGAGCACCTTGCTGCCAGCCTCCCTGTTTTCGGCACGTGCATCCCCACCGCCCAGCCTCACCGCATCGTGTCTTGCCAGTTCATCGACTCGATCTCCAGCAATTCCTCCGACCCGATCAGCCATGTAAATTCCAGAGCTCCCACCTTCAATCTCATCGGCATTATTCATCGTACCTTTCACTTCTTTCATCGTTTTCTTCAGCTAAATACCCCGCATTCCTCATCGCTAACGTCAATTTTAATCATCCACGATCCGATTCGACTGTCCACTTCGTCGTGCCATCCCAACCCGATCCAAGGCGCTAGATCGCTAGTGGCCGATTGTCTGGAGCAACCAACCCGCTCACCACAGCAGATCCACGGTTCAGCTCTCTTGTTTACCGCCGCCAAAACATACTCACCTCCAGCCCAGCCTTGTCGCCCTCTTTCCTCTCCCCCATCCACTTTCCTTTCCTCCCCCATCTAACCCCCTGTACTTTTATCAGTTTGTTATTTTTTCCCCTTTGCTTGACTCTGGTTCCTTCTAGGCCAATTCAAACCCACATGATTGCCTGAGTCGCCAGAGCGCGAATAGCTCTTTGCCCATCATGTTCAAGGCTCTCATGGGCGGGGGCCGTTCCTCCTCCGATGTCCGCAGCAGTTCAGGCTCTAAGAGCGGTCGTCGCAAAACCGGCTCCAGATCCTCTGCTTCTTCGACAGTAAGCCGCAAGTCCTCACGGGGTGACGACCGTGATCGTGGCTTGGGCGATCTGTCTACCTATCCTTCCTCGGGCAGTCGAAGCAGGCGCTACGCCGAGAGCGCTGCGGACGAGTCGGTCGCTTCGAGCTATGCGACTGCGCAACCAAACTACTCCGACGACCGCGTCGTTATCGAACGAACCCCGAAGCGACGAGAATCAGATTACGACGAGCGCGACGAGCGCTATCGGGATGACAGGGATCGAGAACGGAAAAGTGAGAGTAGGCGCGAGCGCGAGCGCGAGCGTGCTAGGTCGGAAAGGGAAGACTCAAGGGAACGTGATAGCCGTCGTCGAGAGAGTGAGCGGGCGCATCCTGCGGATTCATATTTGCCACCGCTTGCGACAGGTGCTGTGCCTGCGCCTGTGACGAGTGCGCCCTACGGCGCTTCTATTACAACTTCCCACGATCCATCGCAGTCTCCATTCCCTATCACTTCTACCCCCGGGCAGATGGACGCTCCTTCGCCATCGATTTACGACCCTCATGTTCAACAGCAGTTCCCTGGGCAGTTTCAAAACCCCACTGAACCTTACCGTCCGCCAAATCCTGCCGGCGAAGCCGCTGATTACTATGGGGATCAGGGACAGTCTGTTTCAGAGCAGCCTGGTGTGCGACCGAAACCACCTCTGGTGATTCCAAACAGCCAGGCACACTTGATGACCGCCTCTCCGAGTGCAAACCCGCCGCCAGAACCTAGCAGTGTTGGGGATGTTGGCGCGGCCGCAGATTATTATACTCATGAGCCTGGTCTCGAGACTCAGCACTCTGAACAACCCGTTTCCGGTTCAGGATCGAGACCGCCAAAGCCTTCAAAGCCATCGCATTCCTCTTCCCAAGCTGGTGTCTTGGGAGCGACAGCCGGAGCGGCGGCAGCCGCGACCTACGGTCTCGGTCATTATTCCGCTGAGCAAGTTCTGAGCGAGTCTCCTTCCACATATGGCATCCCTGTTTCGCCGAATACCAACAGACCACCTCACACGCAACCTTACGTGCAGCCTCAGTGGCAAGCTCAACCACAGACCCACTCACAATCTCACTCTCATGGTGTGGGAGCTGCTCTTGGTGGTGCCGCCGCGGGTGCAGCAGCTGGCTACATGCTAAGCCATCACCATAACCACTCGTCGTCAAACTCTGACCACGTCTCCCAATACACGATGCAGAACCCCGACGAAACCTCTCAGGGCGGTCCAGGTTACTCTGGCCCATCTGCAAACCCGGCGCTATATGCTGCTGGCATTGCAGGCGCTGCAGGTCTGCCGTACGCCGCCAGTCCGCTGCACCCCGACCACGCTGCTGTCCACCATGGATCTCCCTTTCAGTCTGGTGGCATGGCTTTTCAGCAGCGCCAGCGTGGCCCGCTGGATAAGTTTGTTGACTTTTGGCGGGACCCAGAGGGCGTCGGGAAGTTTGAAGATTATACCGAAGCGATCGGAGTTTGCAAATACTGCTTCGAACCAGGTACGACGTCGAAGGATGCACCGCGGCCTCATCACTACCGCCAACGTCGCCGATCATCGGATCGTGTCAGCGCTGGGTCTCGTGTTGAGAAGTTGACTCGTTACGCCTCTTCGGAGGATGAAAGTCGTCGACGGAAGTCTTCAAAATCATCCTGGCTACCCGCCATTCTCGGTGGATATGCAGTCAAATCCCTCTTCGATACCAAGGATTTCGATGACTCTTATAGTGTCCAATCTGGTCGCGTTGTGGGCGCATATCCAGACAGCGAGAGCACTTCTACCCTTTCTGATAAGCGAAGCAAGACTTCGCGCGGCGTGTATAAGCGTTCGGGCCGGAGTCGATCTCGGGAACGTATTGGTCGTGCGGAGCACTCAGATCCGCGTGCGAGCGGCTACGAAGGGTCACGCATTTCTGCTCGCCCGCGTTCCCGGTCCCGGTCGTCATCTAGATCCAAGAGCCACACTCTCCGTGATGCGGCAATCGGGGCTGCGATAGGCACGGCTGCAGTCTCGGCGGTTAAATCTCACCATCGCAGCCGGAGTCGTAGCCGCAGCCGCAGTCGCTCTCCGCGTAGGTCCCGACGCAGAAAGTCGTCTTCTTCGGAGTCGTCTTTCGTCGATATCTCGAAGAATGCCAAGAAGTCTGCCAGCGGCTTTGGCTCGTTTTTCACAGCGTCCTCTGCAAACAAGAAGCATAGGAGTAAGAGGAGCAGGAGCATCTTCTCCTTCACCAATTCGTCCTCTTCTTCTCTTGATAACGACCTCGCTTTTGGAAGTGGGTTCGCCAAGAAATTGAAAGGTAAGTCTAAGAGACGAAGCTCGAAAGAAAAAAAGGAGAAGAATGTCGACGCGAAATTGCTAGCGCTGGGCGCAACAGCTACAGCGTTGGCAGCATCTTCTCCGGGTCGCAGCCGCCGGACAGGAGAAATCCTTGTTGGTAACGGATCTCGCTCAGGTCGGTCGGACTACACATCGTCCGCCAGCAACGATGACGGTTGGGAAGATATGGACTCCGACGGCCAGGCATCGAGCGTCAGCTCCGCCCTTGCATTTGGCGCGAGTGGCCGGTTTGCTCGATCAGATTCCCACTCGTCAGATTCTTCGAGCTCAGGATGGGGCTGGGGCTGGGGAGCAAAGAGTAAAAAGAAGAAATCTAGGAGGCGATCTAGCTCTGACAACCGAATTCCAACTGGTGTCGCTGTAGCTGCTGGTGCGGCAGGAGCGCTTGGAACAGCCGCGCTTGCCTCTGGGTACCATCGTGACCACAAGGAACCCAGCGAAGCTCCGAGCAGTTTCACAGGAAGCCTACAACATGTGGCCCCGATGCCTACTTCCGATCCTTCCCGCTTCGAAGCTATCCCACTGTCTTCTTTCCCTCCGGAGCAGCCCCAGTTGATCCGACCTGGCCCTATCCCTCTTCAACAACCCCAGCCGGTCACTCCTGTATCTCAAGCCGTCTATACCTCACAGGGAGCACCAATAGCGCCGTTCAACCCTCCGATCATCCCGATTATGGAAAGCCCATTCCCCTCTTATGAGGCTAAGTCGCGTGATGCTCCTGTGGCAGTCTCCGAATCTCAATGGAGATCCCAAGCCGCTCCTTATCCGGTACCGCTCAATGAACTTTCCCGAGCTGAGCGGAGCCATCATCGCAGTGACTCCACCCCTGTTCTCCATACCGAGCCTCTAGAGACGGCATCAGGCTTCGGTTTGAAACGTACCAACACGGCTAAAGATCAACCATCTGTGCAATTCGATCTAACCGAGGAGCAAGAGGATAAAGAGCGACGTGCCGAGCGGCTGGAAAAGCTGAAGCGTGACCTGGACCGCGACCTGGAACGCCAAAATCGTATTCAGATGGTCGATCGGGAAGACCCCGTGCAGCCTCGTGATGGTGGATATCGTGCGGACCGATACAGAGACAGAGAGCCCGAGCGAGAGCTCGATCGAGAATGGGAACGCGAACGGGAGCGTGAACGTGAACGTGACCGAGAGCGGGAACGCGAGAGACAACGCGAGCGGGAGAAGCGGTCTTCAAAAGACGATGACTTTGAACGAGTAAAGGACTCAGCGTCCTGGGCCGGCCCAATTGCTGCCGGTGCGATTGGTGCTGCTGTGGCCTCGACTGTTCTTTCTGGAAAATCAGCGCAGGATGACGCTTCGGAAACAAGTGAGAGTAGGCGTGAACGCCGGCGAGCGGAAAGGCGTCGCGCAACTGATCCCTCTTCCGTATCCTCAGTACCACCTCCCTTGGTCTCTTCACAGTCGGACTTTACCGTGCGACCCAAGGCACAAGAAGTTGTTGTGGAACGTTCGAGCTCCGCTAGCCCTCCACACCACTACAAGACGTCTGCCTTCCGTAATGTTGCTCGCAAGAAGTCTGTTTACGATGATTACGCCACATTTTTCTATCCGGAGGAGCTACGCCACAGTCCTGATTCGCACACTCGAAAAGAGTCCCCTGTGATGCCAACTATTATCGAGATCGAGCCTGCTAGTGAGACTAAGCGCGAGACGAAACGAGAGCAATTTGAGGATCCACCCATCGACTTCAAAGGCCTGGACCGGTTGCCTTGGCCTGTACCTGAGTTAAGAGTTATCGAACCCACACCTCCGCATAGCACCAGTGGCTCAGTCAGAGATGCCTCTTCTCCAATTATTACGCCGGCGGATCCGCCTGTGGTTGAGGAGCCTGAACGGCCTACTGGCTCCCGAGTGTCGTGGGGTGAGCACCAGATGCACGAGTATGAGGTTCCTTCTACATCTTCTGAACGCAGTTCCCTAGATTTGGATGAAGATCGGCGCCGCTCTGTCGGCGAAGAACCTCGCGATACTCCTATCGGCTACACATACATTGCCCCCTCAGGTCATGAGACGGAAGATGTGACCGAGGAGATGGAGTTCGCTGCCACTGTCGCAGCAGCAGCACAGGCTGCTGGATTTGACCCTTCCCTAATAACAGAGGATCCGATCTTCCGTACACGAACTTCCCCTCCAGGGTCTAATACTCGAGAGAGATCCATTTCTCCCTCTACCAAGGCGCCGGCCCCTCCTGCACAGTTCCATGGGTTCGTGGAGGGCGAAGTCGAGACACCACAGACTCCCAGGGAACAACTGTTCCGAGATGGGCCGATCTTCACTGATCCTGAACCTCTCGTTTCTGAGAGTCAAGTGGAGAAGAGCCGTAACATCGAAGCCCCGGCACCCGCTGTGGAACCTGCAACCAAACCAGTGTGGAGTGATGCAGACACCGTGATCAGGGACCTTCCGGCGGACGTTACTAAGTATAAAGACATACAAGAGAAGCCGACTAGCGACAGCACACCAAACGAGTCCCAATCGCCTGGGGAAGAAGAGTTCTTCATGCCTGGAGGTTTCGAGTCTGAGGAATCACCCAAGAAGATCAAACGACGCAGCACGTCGCCTGCTGCTGAATATGTCCCGAGATCAACCGTTTCTTATTCTGGCCCCGAGGAGCCCCAGCCACTTCAACGGTCGGCAACCGACCCTATCGACTTCGATTTCGAAGACGCTCCCGAGTCAACTGTAGGAGAGGGGGATGGAAGTGAAGGCAAGAAGAAGAAACGACGCAAGAGGCGTTCGAAGCGTGACAGTGACTTCGATGACAATGCCTCCCTAGCATCGTCTACTCTCACTGAAAGCACCGAGAAACGCAAGAGCACGGACGACAAAGGAAAGAAATCTGGCGGCTTTCTAAGCAGCATCTTTGGGTCTAGAGTGTCCGAGCCAGTAGAAAGCAAGAGATCCCCCGAGAAGCCTATATCTCGCGAGGTCCAGTCCGAGATTGGAACCCGCAGCTCGGAAGAGTCCTCGCGCCGCCGGCGGCACCGCAGCTCTAGCCGAGGAGACTCTTTGGACGGGACACGCCTCTATGACGATGATGGCTTGGATCGCGAAAGCAGATTAGCGGACAAGGAGAACATCAACGTTGAGAGTTATAAGTCTAGCAGGCAACGCAGGGAAGACAAGAGAAGGCAACGATACGGGGAGATGGTTGGGCTGGGAGAATCGGCGGAGTACGAGAAGGTATAGTTCTAAGCGGTTCTTTTTTTGCGTCGTTCTTTCCATGATGACTTTTGTAAACCATGATATTACCCTGTCTTATGCCCATTGAATGCGTTAACGAACACGATTGCTGAATGATATTTCTTCCTCTTCCATCGTATAGGAACCAAGGACTTCCCAAGACAGCGATCGAGACCAGTCTTTTTTAGTCGAGCGCCCCGAAATGCCACCCACGGACGACGCAGGTGATTATAATGGTGCTTCGGGGCCATCCTATCCAATGGATGTAGGGGGTAGGGACTTGTGGCTGGGATCTATCGCACGGCGGCCCAGGAGCCACTCAACATCACCGCCGTCCTCGCAGAAGATAGTTACCGACCCGGCGCCACGATCAATCTCCCCAGGTCCGACTTGGGAGCGTGTCGAAGATGGTATCTCGCGACCTCGACGCCCCTCAGACCTGCGGTTCGCCGACTCACCTACGGCTGTGCCATTGCATTTCCGCCCACCACCAACTTCACCGAGGCTCCAACGTTCGCCGTCTATCACTTCGCCAACGGCCCCGTCTCCGAGTTCCCCGAGTCAGGGGCGTCGAAGCCGTCCCAACTCTAGTGAGTTCAAGAATTCTCGTGAGATCCGACCACTCTTCCTGGTGGAACGACATGGCGCGAGCAAGATCGAGAACCAGCTCGACGAACCGCTGCCTTCCCTACCTTCAAGCAAAAGCGCGTCGACTGACGACCTTACAGCTCTACCAGATGAGCATTCCTGGGAGATCCCGCAGTTCAGCCGTGGGGTTTACGATGCACAGCAACCCCCTCAGGAATATTATGGCCATGAAATAGGTTCCCAGCACACTACGCCTATCAGCGCAGGTTTCAACCTTCCCCGCCATCTTTCCCGGAAAGAAGAACTGGGCTACGAGTTCCATTCCCCATCCGAACTCTTACAGGATCTCACTGAATACCCCGATCTACCGCCGTCTCCCGCAATCCTCCCATCAGTTGAGGGATCGACACTCTGGATGAAGGAAGATGACGGTTTAGAGCGTGATCTAGAAAGTCTACCTCCTCTCCCCTTCTCTCGGCCATCGACGCCGGAGGGCAAGACTATTGCCGACGCTGAACAGACAACACCCACGCAGGCGAAAGAGCTTCCAACGACAGACATTCCTGGTTTGCATGACGGTCCTGGATTTGCAGGCGTCGTTGACGCCGCTGTAGCCGCAGCCGTCGCACCCCACCCTCTCAAGCTCTCCGAGATTGACGCCCCGTACCCAGACCGTGACACCCTTGAAAAGTCCCGCACTTACGACGCTGAAGACGAAGACGCCGTCCGAACCATCACTGGAGGTGATGTGCCCGCAGTAGCTGACATTTCGCCCGCGAGAACCCTGACAGAAGCCAAGGATCGATCGGGGCCCTGGGGCTTCGGTGCCATCGTTGACGCCGCTCTGGCAGCTAAGGGAGTCACAAATACTGATGACGATCGCGCCATGTCTATCACTGACACGACGGAAGACGAGTTCTTTGATGCTACTGGCTCCCCTGCGGCGACAATTAGCAGGGATGAGTTCGAATTCATTAATGCGGAGGACGCAAGAGGGTTTGGCACCGGTGCGGAAACCCCTACTACCGTGACCGGAGATGTCTTTGAGGATGTCTTGCAGTCCAGGCGAGCATCCGAGACGGAGCCAGTACAAGAGCGAGCGTTAGATATTGAACCGGAACTCGAGACTCTCAAGACGGAGGAGACAAGCGGCTTTGAACATAGCCCAGGCGTTCAGACTCCCACTACCGTGACTGGGGATGCCTTTGAAGATGTCGAGGATTTGAAGCGTGACCCCGAGCCGGAGCATGAACGAGGACTACAACTCGAACCGGAGATTCAGCCTGCTACGGCGGACGAGACTCTGGTACCTGAGCCTAAAATGGAGAGAGCGGATACAGAGCCGGCCCTGGACCCCATAGACCAGCCCACCGAGGAAGCAACCGAAGCGCCAACCGAGGAATCCACTGAGCCTTCATCTTCATCGTCAAAGAAGAAGAAAAAGAACAAGAAGAAGAAGGGCAAGAGCGTCGATTTAGGTGACCAGGGCGAACAGAAGCCTCTTAAGGCACCGGCTTCCGAGTCTGTGCCCGAACTTGAGACTCAGCCTGAGACTCCTGTGACTGCGATTGCTGGTGACGAAGAGATAAAGAGCGGCGAGGATATCCTTGCTACTGAACCGGACGCCCAGCGCGAAATCGTTCCTGAGCTTGTAACTGAACCTGGTGTACCAGTCGCAGAGGCTGCTCTTTCGGAGTCAGCCTTTGTTGTGGAAGATGACCACGCTTCACGCGAGATTCCATCCGAGCACACGGTCCCTCCGGAGACCAGCGACGCCCCGTTGACCGAGGAGGTTACAGTTCCAGGAGAAACTCCTGCGATCGACAACGACACGCCGCTTGATGAAGTCCACGCCTCTCCCGTCGTTGAATTCTCTACGCCTGAAGAGGCGTCGCGATCGGAGCCTTCGGAACCTCCCGCCACTGACGATTTGCCCTTGGTGGAACAGACCCCCGTTCCTATTTCAGGGGAGACCGCCGCTCCTGCTCCAGAGCCAATTACGGAAGAAGTCCAGGCAGAGCCGACCGAAGCAGGCCCAGTTACAGTCGCTGAACCCAGCCAATCTCAAGAGCCCGAAGAACCGGCCTCAGAGGCTGGTCTCTCCAAGAAAGCCAAGAAAAAGAAGAAGAAAGCAGCAGCAGCAGCTGCTGCCGCAGCCGCAGCCGGCGTGGCTTTAGACGAGGCTGCTGAGGAGCAGGCACCTCCTGCGGAAGATGGTAAGCCTAATGATACTGTTGTGTCTGAGGATAAGGAGCCCGTGGTCGTCGAGGAGGTTACGGAGCCTACGGAGCCTACTGAGCCTTCGCGTTCTGTTGAAGTCATTGAGCCGCCCACCGGCCCGCAGGAGAAGACCGAACATGAGGAAGCCGTGCCTGCCGTTGATGTGGCACCTGAGCAATTGTCAGATCTCCCAGTCGTGTCGACAGAGACTGTCAAGGCCGAAGCTCCTAAATCTATCGAGGACACACATGAGCCTCCCGTCGAATCAGTACCTGTCCCGGAAGATGGCCCCCAAGTTGTTCAAGACGCTTATTCAGCTAATGTCGTGGACGCGGCACCTGAGGAACCGTCAGATCTCCCTGTCGTGTCGACCGAGACAGTCGAAGATGAAGCACCTAAATCCATCGAAGACGCACATGAGCCTCCCGTGGAATCAGTGACTATCCCGGAGGATGTTCCTCGAGTTGTCCAAGACGCTTCTTCAGTCGAGAAAGTCGTCGATGCTCCATCGACGGATGACAAGGAAGGTCCACTTGATGAGACAAAGCCATCAGAAGCAGCTGCTCCCGCCAATGAATCGACCTCCGCCCAGCTCGAACTTGCTGAGCCAGCTGCAGAGCCAAAGCCCGAACCTGAGAAATTAGACGAGCAACAGGTCATTATTGAAGAAGAGACAGTTCCAGCTGGCCAACCCCAACGGCAAGTTCAAGATACTGCTGCACCCGTCGACACGATTACTCCTCCAGTCGAAGGAGAAACCTCCGCTGAACCTCCTGAGTCCAAGCCAGAGAGCGGCGCTGCAGAACCGGAGGAAGCTCCTCTCTCGCGCAAGGCTAGCAAAAAGAAGAAGAAGAATAAGCGCAAGAGCACCGCTGAGCCAGAACCGGAAGTTGAGCTACAAGCAGAGGCTGCTGAGTCTCAGACGCAACTTGAGGCACCGGAAACGGTTGAGCTTACTACTGAGCCGCAGCCCGAAATCGACAAGGAACTCAAGCCGCAGGAGATGGAGGGGGTCTTTGGCGATGTAAAGGAGACTCCCGCTGAGGAAAAAGCGAACGAGGGCGGCACTCCTGAGCCTGTTGCTCTTGCTATTGACGACACTCAGTCTTCTCCGGTCGAAGAAGAGTCTAAGCCCAAAGACCTGGACGGCGTCCCCGGCGAGAACAAAGAGATTTTTGCAGAGACTGCTACGGAAGAACCTGCTCTTGATGTCGCAGAGGGACCCCAGACTGCGGATCAACCTCAGGTCGAAGGAACACCAGAAGAGCCCGCGGAAGAACAGCCCAAGAAAAAGGGCAAGAAAAAGAAGAACCGCAAATCCGCCCTCGTGTCTGAACCTGAACATGAATCGCAACTCGAGCCTGAGCCTGAGATAAAGCCCGAGGAGCCAGAACCCACCACTCAAGGCGTCGCAGCCCCGCCCGAAACCAGCGGTCAAGCAACAACACCACTACAGCCCTTGGGCGACAACGAACAGCAACAGCAAGACCAACAAGAAGACGCAGGTACCGCTGACAGTCAGACCGTCGACGCTGCACCCCTCGAAAAAGTTGTCGATGAACCAAGTCAATCTGTGGAGAACGCTGAGACCAATGACAGCGAACCACATGTGCCTGAGCAACCAACAGTCGGGCCTGAAGCGGGGGAGGTCTCTGCCTCGACAGGGAAGAAGAGTAAGAAAAAGAAGAACAAGAAGCAGAGCGTTTCCGTGCCTGCTGATGAAAGCTCAACTCCGGACGTTGTTGTTGCACCCGAGGAGCTTGTGCCGGAGCCCGAGACACCTGCCGCAAACGAGATCGCGCCCGATGCAGTCGCTGAACCTGAGACTGAGACAGAGACACCTGTCGCACCGGAAGAGCCGGTAACTACAGAGCCCATTGTTCAAGAACCGGTCGAGGAAATGTCGCGTGACATTGATGTGCTTGCTGAGCCGGCCGAGGCTGCTGTTCCCGAGCAAGCGGAAGCTGAGGCCGAACAAGAACCTGCCCCTCCTATGACCGCTGCTCAGAAGAAGAAGGCCAAGAAGGACAGGAAGAAGAAGCGACAGTCATTGGCTGCTGAAGAGGCCGAGGCAGAGTCTGTGCCCTCTGAGCCTATTGTCGAGAAGGAGACGCCGGATGCGTCTGTCCAAGAGACCGAGTCCACGGTGCCCGAGGCCGAACAATCAGAGCCTCCTTCGACAACGGAAGAGGCAATCTCCGAACTCATCCAAGAGCCCGCGCAACAACAAGCCGATGAACAGGCTGTAGGCGAACCAACCGCAGCCGATGACACAGCTCTCACAGGCCAGGCTCCGGTAGAATCACCCATTGCAGAGACAGAACCCGCCTCAGATCTGCTCGAGGAGAAGGCTCCCGAGCCAGAGGCTTCAACCGTCACCGAACCTACACCGTCTGAAGCTACCGAAACGACTAGAGACATTTTTATCCCTTCAGAACATGTCGATGACGACAAGCCCGCTGAGGAGCTGCCAAAGGACGAGCCAGTCCTGGAAATCGAGCCTGCCGTGGAAGCCGTGACAGTCGAACCAAAAGAAGACGTCACTGAGCAGAAGGTCGAGGAGCCCGAAGGCATTGCTGAGTCTGTGCCAGAGACACCAACAGAAGAGCCCCAGCCTACTTCTAAGAAAGACAAGAAGAAGAAAAAGAAGAAGCGCCAGTCTGTGTCTGTCGAAGAGCCTGAGCCTGAGGCTGCCCAGGAGGAAGGTCTCTCAGGGACGCCCGCTGATTTCCCTGTTTCAGATGCCCCAGCTGCAACTGATGACACGCCAGTTAACGAAGCGGACAAGGCGGCTGGAACGGCAGAACCCGTTATTGAGTCCCCTACTATCACTGATGTTATTCCCAATGTTCCGGCTGAAGAAGACCCGACGCCTGCTCCTGATACTGAAGAGGTTCGCGAACAATCCACTGAGGCGGAAATCGAACAGCCCCCCTTGGTCCAGCAAGAAGATGCCGCTCCTGCCCCAGACGACAAAGACACGCCCAAGTCCTCAGTTCCAGAGGAATCCGTCCTAGAAGGACAGTCCACCGAGGCTCAACAGCAAGAACAGGAGCAACCGGCAGAGGAAGCGCAGACTTCATCCTCGAAGAAGAAGAACAAGAAGAAAAAGAAGAAGAGTCAATCTTCTTCCGTCGAGGAAGAACTGCCAACGCCAGTTGTTGACGAGCCTGTTGCGACAGAGGCTACCGGATCGATCACAGAAACGCCTGTCACCACTGAACCGGAAGAATTAGCACTAGAGGAATCTCCAGCCCCAGGTGTTGATGAGCCTGAAACCGCTGTTTCGGAAGCCACAGAACCTGTTCCCGAGATCCCCGCGGAAGACTCTAAGGAGCCTGAAGTTCAGGATGTAGCGCCAGCAGAAGAGGTTCAGACAGCGTCTTCGAAGAAGAAGGCTAAGAAAGACAAGAAGAAGCGCAAGTCTGTTTCGTTCGCGACTGAGGAGTCATCTGAACCTGCTCCCGCTGAGCCAACTGAGCCTACAACGACAGCGACAGACTCGGTGCTACAAGAAGCATCTACGGAGGCTGAAGAACAGAAGGCCGACGAACCTACCTCCATGGATGCACCAATTTCTGGCACCGAACTAGAAGAGTCGCCCAAGGAGATTCAAACGACAACAACGCCTGACGAACCAGTGGCATTGGAAGAGCCAAAGCAGGACGTGGAAGTCGCCCCCGAGGCTGCGACAGAAACTAGTGATGGTTTGGAGAAGAACGTAGAAGAGGTTGCACCTGAAGCGTCTTCTCAGGAGCTACCTAAAGACGAAACTGAAGCTTCCGAGGCCAAGGAGGAAGCCACCCCTGCTGCAGAACCTGAGCTGATTGAGGCTACTAAGGAGCTAACTGACGACAATGATCTTGAGCCTACTGTGAAGCCTCCCACGCTTGAACCGTCTACGCCTGTAGAGCCATCTACTGAAACCGCAGAGCCCGAGGCGGCAACTCCCAAGTCAAAGAAAGATAAGAAAAAGAAGAAGCGCAAGACGCTCGAATTGACAGAAGAGGAGTCCACTCCAGTCCCTGAGGCTTCTGAACCTTCTGAACCTTCCGACGCCAACGTACCCAACTTGACTGAAACCACCACTGCCGAGCCCGAGCTTAAAGAAGTCGACCAGCCCACTCAAGAACCTGCTCAGGAGCCCGCTCAAGAGCCCGAGAAACAGGACGACGAGCCCAAATCTGCCAAAGCGAAGAAGAAAGCCAAGAAGGAGAAAAAGCGCCAATCCAAGCTCCTAGCCGCCGAAAGCGAACCCTCCACGCCAACCGAAGAGACGCCCCAAGAGCCTGCTGCACCGACTGACCCGAACGAGCCTGCGGCTTCCGAATCGCCCCTCGAGATTACCAAGGAACAGGGCCCTGATGCCCAGACCCCCGCTGAGACGGCAATCTCACCTGCTGAAGATGACGGTAAAGAAAATCAGTCCCACGACACAGGATTCCGCGCCGATACCGATAAGGATTTGACTTGGACTGATAACGATGTGTCTTCGCAGGTAGAGCAGCAACAAATGGCTTCCACGGAGCCCGAGCGTGAGCGTGATGGTGTCGATGTCGAGGCGGTAGTCGTCGAGCCAGTTGAGGAGGCCACTGTACAGGTTCAGCCTGAAGTGGTAGAGGAAAGCCAACAGCCCTCGTTTGAGCTTGAAACGCCCGGTGACGTGGTGAGTGAAGAGAAAGAGAAAGGTGTTGTTGAGAGCGAGGCGGTTCCAACCGAGGAAACAGCCGAGTCGGACATCAAAGAACAGGCAGGAAACAATAACGCTCTTCCGGACGAAGGGTCAGTTAACATTGAGACGGTCCCAGAGCAAGACGTCCAATCCATCCCCTCTGAAGCTGTCGAGCCAGTCCTTGAGTCAGCCAGGAAGCAAAAGATGGAGGAGCCAACATCGCAACTTGAGCCCCAAACCTCCAAAGAAGTTGAACCAAGCGACCCGTCATCCGAAGCCGAAGAGGGTGAATCTACACTGCTGACAAGAAAGCTCAGTAAAAAGCAAAAGAAAAAGCAGCGCCAGGCGCAGAAGGCTGCTGAGCAGGAACACGCCGCCCAGACAACTCCTGATGACAACGTGAAAACCGCAGAATCAACTGCTGCTGAAGAGCCTCATGCCGATCCTATAGTCTCTGAGGAGGTCCAGGACAAGACCGTCGCCCCAGAAGAGCCGATGGTTCCAGAGACAGCCACAGATATCCCTCCGGAAGACGACAAGAAACCTGATGAGGCTACGGTTGAAGGTCCTATAGATGAGCCCGTGGCCTTCAAGGACGTTCAAGAGAAATACTCCGTCGCTGAGGCTGTGCAGGATGAGGTCACTGAGGCTGCTCCCAAAGAGAGCCAAAATGTGGCAGGCGCAGCTCCAATCGAGGAGTCGTCCGGCATTCCTCCTGCCGACTTGACCGAAGTTGTAGCTCCACCTTCCGAAGCGACTGCTCAGCAAGACAAATCTCCTGAAGTCCAACCTACAGAACCTGAGCCTGCCCTCGCTACTGAAAGTGAGATAGGCAAAGATACGGAAGACCTCGCCGTTGAACCAACAAGGGAGGATGAGCCGGCAGCTGCTTCCGACCCTGCTCTCGTTGAGGACGGCGCCACTCGGGATGAGCCTACGGTCTCGGAAACACCCAAGCATGATATTCCTGCACCAAGTCAAGACCAGGGGGAGCCATCTTCGGGATCAAACAAAAAGAAAAAGAAGAAAAACAAGAAGAAGGCTGCAGCGCAGGCTGCCGAGTCTATTGAAGAGTCTACTTTGACACCGCCCGAACCCGCTGTACAAGCTGAAGTTGCCGAAGAGGCACCTGAAGGAAAGGAGCCGGAACCTGCTCATGTGTTGCTGGAAACATCTGGACAGGAGCCACAACCTGAGACGTCCAAGGAACTGGAGGTAGAGCTTTCCGAACCTCCTGTTCCCGAGTCAACCCCCTTGGAGATTACCGAAGAGCCCGAACAGACACAGCTGGTTCAGGCTGTAGAAGAATTGCTCCCAGCGACTATTCCGGAGCCGACACCCCTGGATACAAGCCGACAAGATGAACAAACTGAAATCGCAAGGGAGATCGAGGAGGAAATTCCCCAGGCACAGCTCCAAGAATCAGCTCCCTTAGAGACAGGAACGCCGCAGGAGGAGGAACAGCCCGTGATTCCCTCTGAGCCTGCGTTGGAGTCTCCATCTGAAGACAAGTCACTCGAAGCCCCTGTGCCTGTTGAAGAGCCAACACTTAGCCGGAAGCAATCCAAGAAACAAAAGAAAAAGGCAAAGAAACAGGCTAAAGAACAGCTCGAAGAGGCTTCTGTCCCTGCCACCGCTGAGGCTGAGACTGCAGTTGAGCACATCACCCCAGACGCAGACCTCCAGGCAGTTGATACTCAGGACGTCCAAGCTCCACCCCCAGTGGAACAAGATGTGGTACCGGACATTGTGGAGACCAAGGAGAAGGATGACATATCTAGACCGTATGATACGGAGAAGAGCTTGGACGTACCGGAAGAGACGTCCGTTGAAGAGCAGCCTATCGTCGACAAAATCTCCGCTAAAGAGAAGGTAGTGGAAGATCCCGTGGAGGCCCAGCAAAAAAATGAGTCAGTCGAACCTGTTCCCTCGCCCGTCGACATCGAGAAAGAATTGGGCTTTCCGCAAGAACGACCGGTCCAGAAAACGACTGAGGTGACCGACAGCGTGGAGGTTCAGAAGGGAATTCCTGTTGAAGTACCAACCGTAACTCCCGAGGAAGAGCCGGAAGTGTTCAAGGAAGATCCGATTGATGAAGTGAAGGTGGAAAAGGTGATTGAAGAAGAACGTGAGAGAGATACGCTAGAGGAGGCACCCGCGGAGCAGGTGATGGAGCCAGAAGTTGTTGAGCCTGCCGTGGAGAAGGGGGTTTCCGAAGTGGTGGAAGTTGAGAGAGAGCTACCGGCTGAGCCGGACCCGGAGCCCAAGTCTGCGCCTGTTTCACGGAAGTTGTCAAAGAAGGAAAAAAGAAAGCTCAAGAAACAAGCTGAATCAGAAGCAACGCAGGTTGAGGGGCTAGAGGAGGAAGTGATTCCCGAACCTGTGGAACCACGCAAGGAGATGACCATTCCACAGGCTACATGGGAGACGGCTGAAGAGCAAACGCGAGAATTACCACTGGAGACTGGGCTGAACGAGCCAGAAGTTGAAAAGACGGCGGAACCTGTGGTAGATATCGCTACTCCGCCTGACTTGGAGGAGCCTAAAAGCGTTGAACCACCGAAGGGAGACGATCTTCCCATGACAAGAAAGCTTTCTAAGAAGGAAAAGAAGAAGAAGCGCAAGGAGAGCAAGGTGGAAGAGACTCTGGCAGCTGAGCCTTTTCCACTGCCCCTAGACCAGCCTGAGCAGACCATCGACAAGACCCTCGAGCCAGGCGAGGCGGGAGCGCAGCGTCAAGACGACGACGCATGGCCTCCAATAGACTGGGCGAAAGGTAAGATTGATGCCATTGAGCAGTCTTCCCAATCGTCCGATGAAGCTCATGCGGGCCGCTTTGAACCAGAAATCCCTGAATTCAAGGAGTCTGCCATCCCAGAGGCTCTGATGGAGCGCCCCAGCGAGACGCCGCAACAGGCTGCCAAAGAGAGCCGAGCGCAGCCAATGGTTGGGACAATTGAGCGCGACGTGACAACAAGGGACTTTACTACGAAGTCAACCGAGTCGGTGCTGCAGACTCTCCACGATGTGGAGAGTTCCTCGGAAAAGTCAGAATCCAAGCCAAGCAAGATTGCCAGTATTTTCCCCAATCTTGAGCGGGGGTTGTTTCGGCGACCGAGCCCGACACAGTCGGTAAAAGATGGGGCTGAGGAAGAGACCGTGAAAGAGGCGATTCGCGACAGCGCGATCCAGGTCTTGGAGGCTCCCATCGCCCATGAGGTAGAGATGCCGGCTGATCTTAGGGATAGTGGGTATATTCCTAGCCCAGCGCTTGCTCAGGATGATGTCTTTGGCATTTCTACGGCAAGAGAGCTACCACCTATGAAGATTGAGATTCCTATGCAGAAGCAGCCAATGATCCCTGAGCTGGCATCTCGATCGATTGAAGAGGCACAAGGACCAGTAACTTCTGGCGACCTCCGTCGAAGCCCATCAATTCACGGCCGCCACGAGAAACAAGGTCTACCTTGGTCCCTTGAGGAATCTACAAAACCGAGGGAACGAGACATCTCGCCTCCCGGCCCCCTGCATCCTATCGCAGAACAAGAACATGAGCGATCCGTGGTTCGCGACGGGACGCCCCGACTAGAAATGAAACCCGAGCATGTACTTCCTCGGCCGGAGACCCCAGTCAGGAAATTTACCGAGACTGCTCTGGGACGCCGTGCATGGCCTACACCCGACAATTCAGACGATGACTGGGAGAAGATCGAAAAGCCTAGTCCACAACTGTCTCCCGACCGTGGCTTGCGTTCAGGGATCCTCAAGACACCAGAACATGACAAGCCAGTGCTGCGACCTACTGGGTCAGTTAGCGCGAAGAGCAGCTCGCATTCGCTGCGAAGGGTTGTGCACAGCACCAGTGGAGATCTGCGAGCAGCAGCACTTGCAGCGACGGCCACTGCTGCGATCGCGATTGCAGGCGAGACGCCGGCGGACGAGCGCCAATCACGACCGAGGACGCCCCAGCCACAGGCTCCAGCCGCGTCTCGTTCCCCCACCGACCTGAACGTCGAGCGCATCGCCTCCTCCTCTTCCTACGACCCCGTCACAGACAAGGGCAAGCAGCCCGTACGCAGCATGACGGATGTCTATGTAAGTTAATACCATTTCCCCGATGCATCCATGTAGTTTTCGTGATGGAATCGATGATGGTTTTGTTTGTTTTGATGACTTGGTTGCTAATTGGCTCAGGAGGGCTGGGGCGAGACACCGAGTTCCCCCCGGTCGCCTAGTCGACCGCCCAGCATCCGCCACCGCCGAAGTATGCAACACCTCCAAGAGCTCGAATTCCGCCTCGACCATTTGATCGCAGAAAACCGTGAGCTTGCTGCCGCTCGTGATGCCGCAGAGAGTAAACTACGCAGTGCGAGCCTCGCTCGTCGCAAGAGCGACCAGGCGCTCAACACCCGCGACGCCGACCTGCGCGACCGCGAAGCCGATCTAGATAAACTGAAACAATCGGTCGAGTGGTTCCAGCAGGAGGTTGCTCGGTTGAATGAAGAAAACGCGGGCCTGACGACAACGAATGCTGCCCTCATCGCAACACATACACGCGAAATAGAATCTACGCGACAAACCTCCTCACTCGAGGTCGAGCAACTACGATCACAAAACGAACGGCTCTCAGGCGACCTCCACGAGCGTATCAAACAAGAGATCGAAACGGCGCTGGGACAGAAAAATGCCGAACTGCGTCGGCTGCGCGAAGAGCTCGAGAGCGCGCGCGACAAGGTCAAAGAACTGCAGCAGCAGATCGCAGCCTCGATGAACGACAATGTCATCGCGTTCCGCGGCGAAGACTACTTTGGGCCTGCGTGCCAAAAACTCTGCGGCCATGTGCAACAGTGGGTTCTTCGATTCTCCAAGCATTCCGATCATCGTCGCTGCCGCCGTCTCATCGACATACAAGACGAGAAGATCGCAGACCGCTTCGACAATGCTATCCTTGATGCATCCGACACAGACGCCTATCTTGGCGATCGGGTCCGCCGACGCGACGTCTTCATGTCTGTCGTCATGACCATGGTGTGGGAATTCGTCTTCACCCGTTACCTCTTCGGCATGGACCGCGAGCAGCGACAGAAGCTCAAGTCGCTCGAGAAGCAGCTCATCGAAGTCGGCCCGCGCAATGCAATCCACCGCTGGCGAGCCACAACACTTAGCCTCCTCGCCCGACGGCCCACATTCGCCAAACAGCGCGAAAACGATACCGAAGCCGTCGCCCTAGAGATCTTTGACACCCTCTCACGCATCCTCCCTCCCCCAAGCCAAGTCGAGTCGCAACTCCTCGACTCCCTCCACAAAGTGCTTCGCGTGGCCGTCAACCTCTCCATAGAGATGCGCACACAGCTAGCAGAATTCATCATGCTGCCACCCCTGCAGCCAGAATACGACACCAACGGCGATCTCGCCCGCCAAGTATTCTTCAACGCTTCGCTCATGAACGAGCGTAGCGGCGAAACAACCTCGAACGACGAACTCCAAGCGCAGAATGCCGTCGTCCGCGTCGTTCTATTCCCGCTGGTCGTGAAGAAGGGCAATGATGCGGGTGAAGGCGAGGAGGAGCTCGTCGTCTGCCCTGCTCAAGTCCTTGTTGCAAGACCAGGCAAAGAGCGCCGACTCACCAAGATGACAAGCGGCGACCGCATGTCTGTTGAGGCCAGTCGCTCGGTGCATAGTATTGCACCGTCGACGATGGACATGAGCATGAATATGAGTATGAGCAATGTAATCTAGGCGTCACACTAGATTTACATTCCTCTGCTCTATCATTCATGCTCTGTCTTGCAAAAATTAATTTGTTTCTGGCGTCGGCGGTTATCGATGGGATGAATATAATGGGTTTCCTCTTCTGTTGTTTTAATTACTGGTTTATTTCTTTTCGTTCTTACGAATTACGATTGTCTCGATGACGACGTTACGGCTGTACAATTGTACATAATATGAATTGACCATCTTCCTATATACATTCTTCCGATCTAAATCCAACGCATGAGCGTAGGCTTACCCAAATCATAACTTCGAGTCTACCCAGATAGGTTTCTCTTTCCGCGCAAACGCCTCAAGCCCCCTCTTCAAGTTCTCCCCACTAATCAATTTCCTCCCATACAGCTCCGCCACACTCCGACTCGCCGCCTCGACATTCCCAGTCTCCCACGACTCCCTCAACCCATACCGACTGACAATGACAGCATCAGGACTAACATCCGCAACGCGCTGCGCGAGCTCAATGGCATCACTGAGAACTTCCCCGGGACTCTGGGAGATATGGTTGATAAGATGTAATGATTTCGCCTCTTGCGCGGAGATCCGGCGGCCTGTGAGCGCGAGCTCCGTGGCGATGGGCATGCCGACTGTGCGGACGATCCGCGAGAGCCCGCCGGCGCCGGCGTACAGGCCGCGTTGGACTTCCGGGAGCGAGAATTGGGCTGTTGGTGAGGAGACAACCATGTCGCTACTCCGTATAGTGGTCTCCCGAGTTAGCTATTTCTTCTTATCTTCCTTGCGGATAGTATCAATAGAGTGACAGAGGGCGAAAGTAAGAAAAAACAAAGGGGAGAGGAATACCAATTCAAACAAATCTCAAACCCGCCACCGAGCGCAAGCCCATTAACAGCCGCGATAACAGGCTTCTTCCCACGGCGCTGCGAGATGCCCCCGAACCCATTCGGCATCGGTTCGCGCCGCGGCGGCCCACCACTATTACTATTACTCGTACCATCTCCGCCTTCCGTCTTATTATTCTTACTATTATTATCATCCGTCGCCGTTCGGATATCCAACTGCTCAAGCAAGTCCGCACCGGCAGAGAAAGCCTTCTCCCCAGCGCCCGTGATGATCCCGACGCGCAGGCTCGGCTCCTCGTCGAACCAGTTCCAGATCGCGAAGCCGTCGCGGTGGCCCTGCGTCGGGAGGGCGTTCATGCGGCGCTCGCGGTTGATTGTTACGAGGAGGATGTGTGGGGTTGGGAAGGTGAGGGTGAAGATTGAGGAGGGAGGTGGGGGGGTTGCGAATTGGATTTGGGGCGCGGCGGCCATTTTGCGGGGCGAGGGGGAGAGGGGGGAATGAGCGAGCCCTTTGTTTTTTTGGTGTTCGTTCTGGGTTGGGGGGTTTTGGGAGCCAATTGGTCTCTATGTATGTAGGTGAATTTGTATAGAGGGAAGAGAAATTGGGATATTAAGTTCTGGTGAGAGGAGTGTTATGAGGGGGGGGGAGTTGGAGATTGGAGGAAGCTGGGAAACTTTTTGGTTGGGGTCATCCGAGGCAGCTGGAGCTCCCCCGCAGGGAAAGCCGAGGTGGAACTAACTACACAGTTGGACTGAGTCAGTTTCCACCCTGCATGGACAGGGGCCTTCATAGTTAATTCCGAGATAGCCTATTCGAATCACACGAGTCCGTGAAAGCTGCTAGCAGGATACCGGTCTGACATGTGGATTTGTTTATAGCCTATATCATATTAAAACATAGTGGGGTGGGAGACTGGTAGTATTATATCCTTGCTTGCTCAGAAACAAACAAGTTCCTCCCTCCGTCCGAGGAGACATTGCCCCGTTTCCCGATCTGTTCATTGCCTCCAGAGAGTTGCTGTAGTGTATACGCATCCTCGACATTCGCAACAAAGCGGTTGCCTGACTCGAGGCGGCCGATCACGAACCCTAGAATGGGCGAGCCGTCGCGGCCGTATTGAACTGTGTATGTCTGTATGCACTTTATTTTAGTAATCATATCCAATTTATCCAAGTAAATTTTCGAGAGGGTATGGATCTGGCTGTTGTAGTCAGGATGGAGGACATACTTCAATAACACCAGCCCCGTTCGCACTTTCCTCGATAACAGGGTGGTCCTCGTCGAGATTTGAGGGAAGCGGATTCCACGCAGGATACGTTGCGTCCGGTCGCGGCTGTGTTGATAGAATGACAGTGTGGTGGTAAGAAAGCACGCCTCCGTTTGCCAGGATGAGACCGTGTGCTGGTTTCGAGGGCTGCCTCTTTGCGCGGAGTTGGCGGGTTATCTCGGTCAATGCCTGTGAATGGCGTTAGTCTTCAATTAGTGGTCTGTGAGGGTTGGTAGCTGAAAACGTACATGCATGGAATAGTTATTTCCCGCGCCACCGAACGATGTCAGGCCTCCGAGGACTGTAATAGGCTTGGGGCCATGTAGCGGGAGGTTGAGGTGGTGCGCAGCGAGCTTTGGGACGATTGGGAAGCATCTGGACTTGTTAGTGTTGTCGGGGTCAAGGGTAGATATCCGGCTACGCACGAATAGAAGTCGAAAAGATCAATGTCTTCTGTGGTCAGATTCGATGCTTTGAGCGCGGCGTCGAGGGATTGAGTAAGGCTGCAACTTTGGTGGAAATATGGACGCTCCCAGACTGAATCGTTAGACTTGTTTATACATTCAACAATTCAATGGGAGGCATACAGCGAGCGCTATCACTTGTACCGGCACCTCCGAGCGGGTATATCCACTTGGACTCAGGAATGCCTAATTCTTTGGCAAAAGTTGTCGTCGTAATAATGCAGGCTGCGGCAAGGTTTACCGTGTTGAAAGCGTTCATGAGAAGGGGATCTAACAATCATCCGTGAGTGGTATTCACATCCAGGCAAATCGAATACTAACAAGGGGAGCAAATCATGCGATTGCGCTTTGTGACTGTCCCAATTGATTCTGCCGTCTCCGGCTCCTTGTCATAAGACCATGAGTTCGGTGATCTCGCTGCAATTTGCGCAAATTCCGCGTAGAGATCAGCGGACTC
The DNA here is from genome assembly GCA_000812125.1 of Aspergillus ustus. Classification (NCBI taxonomy): domain Eukaryota; kingdom Fungi; phylum Ascomycota; class Eurotiomycetes; order Eurotiales; family Aspergillaceae; genus Aspergillus; species Aspergillus ustus. Next base: position 36,150 of record JOMC01000292.1, on the reverse strand, counting down.
TTTGTGATTGTCGGGTAATTTCTGTTGAAGGTGTGCTCGGAAGGCGGCTTCGTACAGGGGATATACCTGGATTGGAGCGCCGAGGAAATGGCGTGTGCCGACGTCTTGTCTTGTAAGTTAAAAACGTGTTTGATGTAGTCCGAGAAGACCTACCCTCTGGCCGCTTTCTATCCCATATTGAAGTATGGTCGTCAAGCTTGGTCCAATGCGGAGGCGGGAATTTCTTCGCCTTCTTAAACCACTCCACTGCTGCCGTTAGTACTACCATACAATCCTCTCAGAAGGAGGGGGTACAAACAAGAAGCCAGCGCCTCGGCACCAGTTATAAGCGCAACCTTGCTCTTCCGATACGCAACCCGCCTCGCAGCTTCATCAAACAATTGCCCGGGAGAATCACCCCCATGGTGACTCTCGTGTGTATGCACATTGCCCGGCAATCCTAGTCTCTGTACTACAAGCTCCGGTGCATTAGGGTACGGCCAGGTCCAGTTCGCGACGACAGCCACACTCTCAATCGCAGCCTGCAGTTTCTGCGCGGCGGCCGGCGCAAGCGTCGTATCTTGGATGGCGGCGCCGATCGCGCGCAACATGAGCGTCAACGGTTCAGCGGCATCGTCTCGACCCTTGGCGTCGCGATCGTTGATGTCGCCGATGCCCACCAGGACTGGGATTTCTGGAGCTGCTGGGGCCGGTGGCATGGTCTGTTTCTTTTCCCCTTCTCCGTCAACAAGGCCATAGACAGACGTAGATTGCTTATCGGCGGGTGGCGAGCCGACGGATGGATCAGGATCAGTTCAAGAAATCCATGTGCTTCGTCCGGTTTTTGTATGTGGTTCCGCTCCAGCGCCCTCTTACCGAGGCGACTTCGCCCTCTCAGATGGTACGCCCGGTGGAGCTTCGACCCAGTGGGTTCTCGGTACTCGGGAACTCCAGCGCGGGGAAGGAATCCTCAGCTCGTGTATAGTCTATTGCTTGCGATTAGCCTGTAGAATAAGTATATAGGCTTTTGTATGTTGAATGGAGTTTTTCTCCTTTTTGTTGCGTAAAAGTCATTCCATATCTCGTTGCGTCAAAATGGCTCCTAGCAGTATGGCATCCTTTACCTCAAGTATCCAACAACTCCATTGTAGTGTCGGTACTAATAGCTTAGATAGAGCAAATTCGGACTAATGTCACGGAGATTCTCAGTGTTCGTCACCCAGTGCTCCTGGCTGGTATGTTCAACGTCGCGTCGCCCAAGCTCGCAGCAGCCGTGACCAACGGCGGAGGTCTTGGTGTGATCGGTGGAGTGCAATATACCCCTGAGCTCCTCCGTGAAGCCCTCAACGAACTCAAGAGCTACCTCGTCGTCAAGAACGCCCCCTTCGGAGTCGATTTCCTCATCCCTAAAGTCGGTGGCAATGCCCGCAAGACCAAGTATGTCCAGACCCTTAAAATCACAATCAACCGCTAACGAATGTTAGCTATGACTATTCGCACGGCAAACTCGGCGAGCTCATCGAGATCATCATCGAAAGCGGCGCGAAGCTCTTCGTCTGCGCTGTGGGCATCCCCCCGAAATGGGCCGTCGACCGCCTCCACCAGGGCGGCGTCCTGTACATGAACATGATCGGCCACCCTAAGCACGCCCTCAAGGCCATCGAGGTCGGTGCAGATCTCATCTGCGCTCAAGGTGGGGAAGGTGGAGGCCACACGGGGGATATCCCTACGGTCGTGCTGATCCCCGCAGTGGCCGAGCTGCTGCAGGGCAAGATCAGTCCCTTCACCAAGCGCCAGGTTGCGCTCGTTGCTGCAGGGGGTATGTTCAACGGCCAGTCGCTTGCCGCAGCCATTATGCTTGGTGCGGGCGCCGTGTGGGTTGGAACGCGCTTCATCCTGTCTGAGGAATCCGGGGCATCGCGAGTCCACCAGACGGCGCTCCAGGAAGCGGGCTTTGACGATATCATCCGCACGACGATTTTTAGCGGCCGGCCACTGAATACCCAGGCTACGCCGTATATTCGTCGCTGGGAAGAGGAGCGTAAGCAGGAAATGCAGGATCTTCAAAGCCGTGGTATCATCCCGCTAGCTTACGACATGGACACGAAGAAGGATGATGATGAGGTGCTCGATAATGCACACCCGATGCTAATGGGCAAAGTTGCAGGAATGGTGCGGCAGAGGCTGCCTGCTGGGAAGATAGTCGAAGAGATCGTTGAGGAGGCCTCAACGTTGTTGGAAGCGGGGGGAAGAGCTGTCTCGAAGCTGTAGTTGTATATCCCCGGGTTCTTTGTTACTTCCGGGGAAGAGGGTACTCGCAATACGCTTTAGTAACGCCATGACTATCATATTGTCGGTTTTTCTTCAATAAAGCAGCCTCGAAATGACGAAAAGGTGATAGGAATAATGGGTAAATGTAGTCTCTGTGTTTCTTCCTCTTAGCTGAAACCTCTTGCACTAATCCCGATTAGACCATACATAATGTCTGCCTCAGGTGTCACAAAATCTTTCCCCCACACATCACCGTTCCACAACCTCACCCTTGACCATAACTGAACTACACACAAGAATGGACACAATAACCTTCCCCTCCTCCTCAAAACTCTCCTTAGAGCCCTACCTCCCCCAAGCACCCCCATTAAAAACCAAACAAAATAATGATGATAACCTCCCCTTCACAACCCTCACATTCGCAACATCCCTCGACTCCTCCCTGTCTCTAGCCCCCGGAACGCGGACAACGCTCTCAGGCCCACAGTCCAAGGCAATGACGCACTACCTGCGGTCGCGCCACGCTGCAATCCTCGTCGGCGTCGGCACCGCCATCGCCGACAACCCGGGCCTGAATTGCCGCATTGAGGGCGTGGGCGGGTATGGGTCGCCTGGGTTAGATGGGCAGCCGAGGCCGATTGTGCTTGACCCCCGAGGGAGGTGGGAGTTTACGCGCGATGCTAAGATTCTGACTCTGGCGAGGGAGGGGAAGGGGAGGGCGCCGTTTGTTGTGATTGGGGAAGGGGTGGAGGTTGATGAGGGGAGGAGGGGGGTTCTAGAGGAATGCGGGGGCATGTTTATTGAGCTTGGGCTTGGTGAGGGAGGGAAGGGGTTCGAGTGGAGCGAGTTGCTGCGGCTTCTGAAGAGGGAAGGACTGGAGAGTGTGATGATTGAGGGTGGGGGTGCGGTGATTAACTCGCTTCTTGATCCCGAGTTTCAGCATTTAGTCGACTCGGTTATTTTGACGATTGCGCCGACGTGGTTGGGACAGGGTGGTGTGGTTGTTTCTCCTGAGAGGAGGGTCGATGAGTCTGGCACTGCCATTGCGGCGTCAAGGCTCAAGGATGTACAATGGCATCCGTTTGGGGAGGATGTGGTTCTCTGCGGGCGGATGGGGCAGGTCTAATCTAGCTTGTTTGTATGTACATGGATTGTATATGTCTAGAAGCTGGCGGCGCAGTTATGTGTTTGAAAAGCCAAGTCCAGCAAGCACCTTTCTCGGTCCGACCTGCTTCCACTGCTCCAGCTGCTCGTCGCTCGTTAACCAAACTGAGCCCAGCATCCCCGGTGTATTGGCAGTCACCCCTTCAAAATCGATTCGCTGCCTGGGGATGACGATAATCCACTCTTTGACCAAGGCAACATTATGCGGAAAGTAATCCTCGCTTTTAGGATCTATCCCCAGAGCCTGCTTCGCCTCAACAAGCAAACTCTTATAGATGTCAAATAGCTCCACATGTCCATCCGACGCTCCGATATCAACGCCGTCCAGATATTGCAAAAAGAATCTAAATGGCACATTTTTGCTATCGAAGCCCCTCTCATCCGGAAACAATCTCGGCGGCCGCGGTAGCACTTGGAGATGTTTATGCTGCCTGCTCGCCCCTCCCACAGGGCCGCAATTGTAGATAACAAACTGCGGCCGAGCACTCAAGTCGCTCAGCACCGTACAAGCAGCGCTCAGATCATTCAGATCTAGTGGCTCGCGCTGTCGCCGGTACGAATCGCTCGTCAACAACAGTAACTGCGGCCGGAACATGCAGAACTTGTTCACGACAAGCAAATGCGTTTCGTGAATGGTTGCAAGCAGTAACCCCGGATCGTCATTCCCGATATCGCTCCCCGGCCCGAAGCACTCTGGCTTCTCGGCCTTGGGGTCCTCGTGCCCACTCACCGGGTCGCCGTCTTGCGGCTTTTTGGTTAGAGATGGGCTTATATGGAATTCGAGCTAGTACGTGGGTCGATAAGCTTCAAATTTGACAAGGAAGATACCAGCCGGCACTTGGCAGGTAAGAAGGTTGTTTATGTATCTCACCGCAAATCCGTCATCTTCGAACTGGATTGTCTTTCGGGGCGCGTAGAACACGGCCTTCTTGGCGACTAGCGCGTCGAACGTTGACAAAATATCATCGTAGCTGAGTGGGGATGTCATTGCTAGATAGGACTTGGCTGTGTCACTTTGTGATTATTCAATGTAGAGGAATTTCAGCCTTGCATCACCGTATCATGCGGTTGGGCCGGTTGTATGGGGCGGAAAAACAAGAGACAACAGGTCAGGCGACCGCGCTAAAATTTCAAGCGATCTTGGTGGTCCGTGCGGTCATATGACCTCGCCTAAAGCGACCGAGGTCGTCTCACCTTATTACCTTGTTACCCTCAGCAACACAACCACAACACTAAACCACTAAATTTTTTTTTTCTTTGAAATACCGCCTAATAGCTACTCAATATGGCCAAAGTAAAGAAGGATAGTAATTACATACGTTATACTCAGCTGGGAAAAAGGATGAATTGGAGCTTTCGGACTTTGAAGAAGATGTGAGTTTTATAAACTAGTTTTACTACGATCGGAACTAGTTTATAGTTTCACATAACTTACTGTCCGAGGTCTGAACTAGTTACTAACTAGTTTTCACCCAGAGCCATGGTTATCTGATTCCATACATAGGGGAGATTTACTGCCGGGCCCCGGGATGTGATGTTGCGGTAATATGCTGTCTAATATTTTTGATGGAACTAGTTACTAACTAGTTCTAGACCGCCTATTTAAATACAAACAATCTAAAGAAGCATATCAGAGCAGCACACAAGGATGAATTCGATTTGCTGGAGAAAGAAGGAGGGGGCCGGCCTTCTGCAAAGGAGGAAGCAGATGCAATTGGCAAGTAATAGAAAAATATTCGCAGAGAACTAGTTACTAACTAGTTTAGCCTACTACAAAAGTGTCATCGAGGCCTATGATTCAAGGAAGAAGGCGGAAGAGGAAAATGAAAAGAAGCCAAATCTCCCCCGGCGCCGCGATGGAAAGGTAAGGAAATTTACAATTCTTAAACTAGTTACTAACTAGTTGAATAGATCAATCAATCTGCGGTTAAGAAGTACGTCCGTGAGCAAGGATATTCAGTTCCTTGTGATGCTTGCAAGGAGGGGGATAAGGCAAAAGGTATGCAATATTATAGATATTAAATTCTTAACTAGTTACTAACTAGTTTAGACTGCTGTAGGGAGGTAAATTGGGATATTTGTGATCATTTTGAGCTTTTCGCTGAGGAAGATGAAGAGGAAGAAGATGCGGTATAAACTAGTTTGCAACTAGTTATGGCTTTCCTACTAAACTAGTCTAGACCTAGTTCTCGTCGACGAATAATATTTTCAATTTCCAGTCTTTCAGCCTCTGCCTTTTCTTTTCGTATTCGAACTTGCTGAGCTTCTAATTCAAGCTGTTGTCTCTGTAACTCAAGATTTTGAGTTTGTAGATTGACTGTAGCTGCTCGCTGTAGATTCGGAGTTCTAAGGAATTCTTAATAAGTAAAACTAGTTTATAACTAGTTTAGTTAGGGATAACATACTGCGAATAACTTCCTGATCGTGACCGACGGCCCGGTGTACGTTGCAGAGGGCTTCCCAAATTAGTATTATTATAGAATAGTTTAGAACTAGTCTAAAACTAGTTTAAATCACTCACCTGCTTGTTCGCGATCTAGATGTTGAACTTCGGCCACGTGAAGTGCTTCTACGTGGAGGAATAAATCCTGAAGAGCTAGCTCTAAAGAGAATAGAGTCATCTTCAATAGATAATAACTCATTATCCTGTAACAGGCGTTTCCGTTTGCGTGATGCTAGGATAGAACTAGTTAGTAACTAGTTTATATACTGTAGAAGAGATCATTTACCTTCTCGACTTATACTATTATAATACCGGGCATCCATGCTTGTAATTCGTGATAAATGACTAGTTCCAAACTGGTTTCGAGCAATATATTGGTCAATATCACGCTGGTCAAGGGTCCGGGAGCTAGAAATATTAGTTAGAAGAAAATAAACTAGTTAGTAACTAGTTCTTACCTTAATGTTGCTCCTAATAAGGAGTCGTAAGTCCCCATAAAATATGACTTATAATGGCTCTGCTCGACTGCATTTGTAATATTCCTGATTTTTTTGAAAAACTCAGGGTTTATTAAACTACAGGCTTTATTTAAACCTGCAGCAATAACTGAATGCCGTTTATGCCTTGCCCAATCTGCAACTTCAGGGGATTCATGAGCTATATAGACATTAGAACTAGTTCCAAACTAGTTAGGGCACATACCTATTAATAAATCAATTAAGTGATAATATTCTTCTCGTGTTGAACAAGTAAGAAGGCTTTCCATCCGATAACCTACTGAATTATAGTAATCAGATGAATCTCCTGTCTGTTGAACTAGTTTAGAAATAGTTCTTAAAAAATGAACCCGGCAGAGGATTATAATATTCATAAGCTGCCAAGTCCAAGGGCGTTGGAGGGTATCAATCTCTTCAAGATAGTGACCAAGGCCTTTAAACTAGTTAATAACTAGTTAACATATAACTTTATGGGGTTATATAACATACCAGACATCTGTTTTGCACACATATCTATGATAATTGCCTTTAGGCCCTGCTTATGTAAATAGAAAAACTGCATTTGAGATCCTTGAATATCTGCAATTAGTTGAAACACGCGTGCAAAAAGTAGTTTATAACTTAATGCTGTTTCCCGGTTCATAAAAACACGAAGTAGAGTAATAACTATAGTTGTTAGTAACTAGTTATCAACTAGTTTTAGTACTTACTTTTCCCATGTTGAGGTAAAAAGGTTGCAAAAATAACTTCATTAAAGTCCCCTTTAACCCGTTTATAGGACATATCAACTTCAAAAGAATCAAGTGATCCTAGAAGCTTAATTTGTTTATCAAATCCACAAATAATCATAATTATATCATGATCAGTGTAGATTTTGCGCACGTAGTCCTAAAAGAATTAGCAGGACAACTAGTTGGCAACTAGTTTACATACCCGATATTCTGGATGTCGATTATGCTCGCAATATACACCTGCAAGACCACGACCTTCTGGATATAATAATGCTCTTTCTTTGGTTATAATAGCTGCAAATCGATCTTGATTCACAAAGCTATTATGAATTTGCGAAATTGTTTGGCCATTATACTTTTGGCAAAACTGTTTGAGAGCTGGACTTCGTAGAAATAAACCTAAACTAGTTTAGCCTATATTAAAACTAGTTATAGAGTTTATACATACTTAAAGTTAAGTCTGGATTCTGCATCTTTCGGATTAAGTCCAAAACCTCATCAAGTATAAGCTGTGGAGGCTTATTTGGAGGTGGTGGAGGATGTGAATGAATCCCACGTGATACAAAGATTGTATAAGGGCATTCTTCAATATTTAATGGAATAAAAATAGTAAATGCAACATTACATCCTATTTTTTTAATCATTCCAGGCCCTTGTGGGTGGTCGACTCCTAGGTAAACTAGTTAGTAACTAGTTATATTAAACAAAATAAACTAGTTTCTTACCACAATTTGTTTTTCGAGTCATTTGTTGATCAATTACATCACAAACTTCATTATTCATCTCGGGCTGTCTTAAAAATAAATCTTCTAATAAAGAAATATCAATATTAGAAGCTTTATTAGAAAGATTCAAGGCAAAATGCTGTCGAATTGTATTTGGTGAAGCGTTAATGCAAGCAATATAGTAGTGGCTTGCTCCGGAGATATCCTAAACTAGTTTAGAACTAGTTTTATAAGTTAATAAAAGGAATTGCTTACAGGCTGTGTATGTTTGCGAAGAACTGGTTGGCAACTAATTTGTGGTACTGCGCATGCAACACCATTTTGAAATGATTTCTGGACTGCACGGTATAGGCTAGTAATAATTAGTTATATAGAACTAGTTCCCAACTAGTTCCACTTACCTAAAAGTTGCACGAGATTCAGAATGATCCCCTTGCAATGCAATTTCTCTTCGTTTCTGAGATATAATATCCAGCATCTCGTCCGTCACCTTTTGATGATTTAAATCTAGGAGATCTGGATGTAAATATTCGCAGGCTTTAATACCTGTACAGACATAATGATATTTTTTGACCGAACATTGTAAAAGTGTTGAGAAGATTGTACGTGGAGTTCCAGCAATCTTATGGGAATATTGGATCTGAACTAGTTAGTAACTAGTCAAGACAAAAGACTAGAACTAGTTCCCTACCGGTCGGAACTAGTTCTGTTTACTTACTGATGTAAGTGCTTTGCGAAGGTTTTGTGACTGAATTCCATGAAAATCAATTACATATGCATATCCTTGTGGATGGCTTTGTGGATATTCAGGTAAATGATTTGTATATTCAATAATTTGTGTTGAAACTGGAGAAGGAGCTCCTGTTGTTAGAGGAATTGGAATTAGATCCTAAAACTAGTTAGTAACTAGTATATTGGGGGTATATATATATATATATTTACCTCCTGCTCTGCTATTTCAGCCTGATTTCGCTCGTGCAAAATTATGTTATCATTCTCATTATATATCTCAGTTTCATTCTCATTAAGAGAATTAGATTCTAATGGAGATGATAGATCGATTAGATTATTGATGACTGTTTGGTCGTTGACATGATTATACTCCATATTATCCATTTTAAACTAGTTTGGAACTAGTTTGGACAACAATGCAATTGTAATAAGATAAGATTGATGTACAAGTTGTTACAGAGTAAAATATTTTTCTTTGAAGCGAGGTCGCCTTAGCTCAGCATTTTAGCGAGATCATGTGATTAGCTGATCCACACCGAGGTCGCTCAAAATTTTAGCGCGGTCGCCTGACCTGTATCCTGGAAAAGAACTCCCGATCCCGTATGCATTGCATCAGTATTCTGCCTAAGGCACAATTATACTCCAATGTCCGTTCAAGCAATTTGTCTATCTTCTCAAATAGAATTGTAAGACCGCGTGGTCTGCATTTTTTTTTTTTTTGGTTGTAAATGCTGCAGTGGATGAGGGTGTGGTAGAAATTTGTGTTGGAAACAGAGCCGAAATTCGATCAGTAGGGACTGGGCATTCACCCCAAAGAAAGTCGAATAATCCATGGGAATTTGACTCATACTTTATGGAGAATTTTGTTTTTGGCATTGCCGGGGACTTCAAAGAAGAGGTACATGTCCCGCGGTCTGCTGCTCATCTGCTCGTGAGAGTTCCTTCCTGAAAGTAGTAACACCACTGGAAGTTTAAACAGTTCACACTTTTTGCCAGACTCTCTCTCTCTCTCTCTTTTTCCTCGATATAAGGCCTGCCTGATTCGACTCTCTGGGTCTACCCCAGATCTCCGATCGGAGTCACTACACACTATCTCCAGCTCGCATACACTCCACGGCAACTACATGACAAACTAGGGCATCCATTATTTCGATCCTCGATATCGTCGGTGCGGCTGCCCAAGACACCATCTCTTCCTCACATGCATGTGTGCCTTCTCAAGCCTTTTCGTCTTTCTCCTCGCTTCTTTAATCTTTATCCACATCTTTGCGCCGCAAGTCACTCTTCACGGGAATAACAGCACGGCCCCTCTTGGATATCTATATTGGAGTCGTTGCCCCGCGAACGGCGAGAGCGCATGGCTCGGGACATGGCGGTACTCCTGGAGGGGCTGGCGTCGGGGGAGCTCTCTACTATTAGTCAACAACATGCGGCCGTTTCCGAGCCAGTGGAGGAGGAGGTTCGAAAATCCTCAGTCTTTTCTCTGCGCTCGTGGAAATCCAAGGTCAGATCTGTTCTTCGTCGTCCTAAGTAAATAAACTAGAGCATTGTGATGTATTGTAGATGTTTGAAGGTTGAATAGAAGTTTGTTTTCTACTTGTTATTACCTCCTGCGCTCCGCAGCCAGCGAGCTTGGGTTGTGAAGCGCAAACCTTGCGCACTCTCTTGACTAACTTTGAAAGCAAGCAAACCCAGTAACTTTGCAATGATGAGGTCAGGACAAGGGTCATGGATAGACCAGACTCTAGGGGGCCCAACAAAATAGTAGCTCGAGGGAATTAGAAGAGAGGATCTGAGAATCCCATGGTAAGACGTATTGTTTCCCAAAGAATCAAGAGTATCTACGCCTCGGGTAAAGGTAGATAGGTAGATATCTTTGGGGATGAAGACTAGGCTTCTCTTCAGAGCGAGGTTACCGCTCAACCCCTCTCGCTACTTCAATCTGTGGGGCGTAGCAACCAAAGACAGTGTGTTTGATGGTGTGGGTTCTCCCTGCAGGTGTGGCACTTGATGGGTCTAAAAGATTTCGAGCATGCAACAGAAGAGCTGGAGCTGGAAAATCTGATATCTAAGCCTGAATGTCCTTTCAAAACGAGCAAGGTAATTGAATACCATGGATTAACGAGATATAAGTGATATTTCCTTGACAAGTTAAAAATATATAGGTTCAGGAACATGTTCAGCGTAGGACAATAAAGTAAACCGAGTGCATCCTACCAGCAGGACTAATAACCACCCCCTCAGTGTTTGCTTTGCGAGGCTTCCTTCTTCTCCTTCCTCTTCACCAGCTCCTCCTCAAAACCGTTTAGCCGCCCACTAAGCCGTTGCATCCTTTCCAACTTCTTCTCAAATGCCCCTATCATGTCCGCCCTATCTATCGCCTGCTTCTCCAGAGTCACCAGCAGTGACTGTAACAAGGATTCTAGATGATCTCTCGCAGCCGCATTGGCCTCCCGCGAGCGAATCGCCTCCTTCTCCCTTTCTCCATCTTCCTCCTTCATCTCTCGAACACCCTGGACAACATCCACAAATGAGCCCTTTCCATTTGCGCGGTCGAATTCAGATGGGTCAGTCTCGTCACCGGAGAGGTCGGCGGCGATGATCCTGCCCTGGATGATATCGAAACGCCAGTTGCACTCTGTCGCTTCGCGCTGCGCGTCTTCTTCGTCTAACATGTCGATCTCTGACTCGGAGGTCCAGGGGGAGCCGGAGGAGTAACTCCAGAGGAAGCGGAGGAGGGTGAGCTTGTCAAGATCGCCGATGTAGATTCTTTCGGTGGCCATTGTGTCTGGGGAAAGTGGGATGGAGCACAGCTCTTTTCGTGGGTGGGGTTTTTTTGATGAATATGTGTGGTTGTAGAGGATATGGCCCTGGCTTTGATTCGAGTAGTTGTACGATGAAAATCAATAATCTCGTGAGATGAAGTTGGAGTGATAGTTATAGTGGTCCCAGATGTTGGATTCATTTAGTCTTTTAGATGCATTCTCTTTGTCCCATGTTTCCCTCGAATGCTGCTCTGAGACAAACCTTCTTTATCACAGTTAGATACTGCAGTCCTGGAGACAAAAAGACTCAATACCTTGAAACAGTACCTCTGGGTACTTGGATTTGAAATCTTTATTTTTACTACTGGATCTTATACATGTTTTGTAGGCTGTGGCCTCCCATGTCTTTATATCTGCTATCTTTTGACAGCACAGGCATCCTTAAACCAACTGAAAACTGAAGGGGCTTGGTTTAGGGGTTGCAGCATATTCTCTGTACAATAAAGAAGCCTTCATTATCCTGCCATGAACCAAACATCGTGAATACCTTGAGAGAAATTGATAAAGTGCCACATGGAGGCCAGTTCTGTTCACCAGAAAAAGTCCAACTGTTTATACATGTTAATCCTATCAGGCTATCGTAGACTTCTTGTGCTGTCGAACTTCATCAACACACCATGCAAACTTTCCCTTGCCGTTAGCGGCGTCGTATTCGCCTGGATCGACGTAGTCTCCAGACATGTCACACTTGATGACTAGTGCCATGGAAATCATCTTCAAGCCTCCCCCCTAGATGCTTAGCCTCGAGATGTACTTTGTTAACGTCCCACGTAGGCGGTTGGGGGCCGGTAAAGGAGGTGGAGACTTGGGCGTACCACCAGAGATCGCGGAGAATCTCGAGCCTGTTGAGGTCTCCGATGAAACCTTTGATGTTAGCCATCGTGCTTGGTTTCAAGGGAACTGGGAGCACTGTTACTCGGTGGGATAGTTGTTGGACAGGCAAAGTGCAGATGGACTTGAAGCTTATGGATTCGTTGGTTGATTTGAGTAGGTGTTGGTTGAGTGATGGTCTGGGATCGTACCCATGAGCTGGAAATGAGGTGGTATTTACAGTTAAGCCGAGTCTTTGATTTGGCATAGCCTTCCTTACAAAGCTATGTTTTGTTCTGTTAGATGTCGTCCTTTGATAACTATCAGTCTTTCTCATGTCTTTGTTTTGTTGCTATGCAGACAAAAAAGCAACCTATAAAGATCCGCTTAGCTTAAGGAAATCAAGGGAGCAAGGAGTTCTTGGTTAGGAACAAATAGTGCATACTATCTAGTTGCGTTTTCCCCTTCCTTTGGAACTCAATCAGTAAGCTCCCGACATGAAGCTATTTAGCCTATAAGTTCTGCCAGCTGGCTAGGCAAGCCTTTGAATAGCTTCTTAATCTAGGTAACCTGGGATGACTATTTTCCTCTCTTTTATTCGGGGTTACAGCTCGCCAGATCGCAAGGTCATAAGACTACTAGTAATCTCTAGAAATTACTACAAAATCACTCGAAACTACTATTTTAGTAAGCATGACCACCTGGTGACCTGGTGACCTGGTGCCTGGCAAGCTGCACCCTCCTTCCATTTTCCTCTCTCTCGTAGTCTTCCATCTCACTCAATCCATCCATCTCGTCCCCAGAACATGGCTCACACGGGTGGGCTAGTACCTGCTGCTGTTGTCGAACTCTCTCAACACAAGCTGCAAATGCTCCCCGCCGATATCACGGCCACATCCCCATGGATCTACCTCGTCTCCTGACAAGTCAGACTTGATGGCTCGGCCCTGGACATAGTCTAATATCCACGCTAGGTGCTCAGCTTCAACCCGGGCTTTCATTCTATCCCACCTCGGTGGTGGGAGATGTTCCAGGGCGAAGAATGCGGCGGGCTTGGAGCGATGCCAGAGGATCGAGTTTCTTGATGTCCCCAATGAAAATTTTGCTGTTGGCCGTCATGTTTGTTTGCTTGAAGAAACGAGAAGAAGAATCTAGGAGAATGGCTCTTTAGTAGATAGGTCTTCGAATGGGTAAAGTGTGAAAGGCCTGGAAGCTTGATGATGATTGAAGTGGTAGTGATGGCCTGGGAATATACTCTTCATGTCTGGTTGAAATTGTGGTGGTGTTTTGAGTTTAACTAGCAGATTGGTCTTATATACAGAGGAGTAGTAGCTTTTGAAATGTTTTCATTTTATTATTTCATTGTCCTTCAATCAGCACTAGCCAGGCGAGCCATTATTAGCCTTTGTCATTTCTTTTTACCGCCACCCTTCAAAGGAAAGAAAATATTTCTAGGTTCTATGAACTATGAGCTATCTTCTAGTAGAACCAGTGTGCCCGACAAAGGTAAAGAGCATAGGGGCTTTAGTCATGAACAAATAGAGTATCACATGCTTGACTGGGGATCACACAAATAGACCCTAGTCAGTAGTTTGACAGAAACTTGAATTTGGATCTTTTGCACTTTTTCAATTTAGAAGACCACTGCATCTATTATGCCTGTATCTAACAGAAGAGGTCTATCCGTCTCGTGCAGCCAGTAGCTCTGCCGTCTTCTTCAATCCCAAGCTACTCGCTAACTCAGCTTTGGTGAGACCTGGTTTAAATATTTTCGCCAACTGGATCCTTCCTTGGGGAGTCTTGATAGAGCTATGCCTTACTCTTAGCACACAGACAGTTATAAATGTAAACAAGAGAGAGAAATATCGATACCTGGCACCCTCAGCTCGTAAAACTTCCTGCCAAAATTTCAAGAAGTTATCACTCGTTAGATAGAGCGATATGTCCTCGGGCCTCTCATCTTCATTCGCATGATATACCCAAAATAGTGCGGCGTATGCAAGGAGCGGATAGCGAAATTTGCATTCTGTGAGTGAGCCATATTCCGTGCCCAAAGCAATGTCCATGAAAGAAAGGCATGTCTTGCTAATATCGGAGCAAGCATTCTGTAACATACTCTTCCATATGGGACTTATATGTTCGCCGTGGAATAGGTAAACTGAGAAGGACATATGAATGAGGGAAACAGTCTTAGTTTCAGGCTCGATTTGAATAAAGCGCCCTCGCATGCCTCCATTATAGATCGCGCATCATACGATGTCGATTGTTGTTTGACTGGGGTGGCGAGCATGCTATAGTCATACCTTTGGGACATTGCGGAGGCTAGTTCACGAATCGTCAAGCGGCATTGGGCTATATGAATCCACAAAAAGCACCGGTACGCTAAGAAGGACTGGTGCTCATTGAAATTCTCTATTCTCTTCCAAAAAATATGCGTAAATCTCGGCAGGGAGCACTGGCACGCGGTCGACCGTTTCGAGTTCTTCAGGATCGTTTTAGGCGTTTTCAAGCGATTCCACTGCCGAACCAGCCAGACGGAGACTGTGACCGTTTAGATATTGCTCCTTAAAGACATAGAGGTCAGGTCATAACAGCTTGCTAGTTAGTTGCCTTCCTTTGGATTTCAGAGAAGTTGCTCCTATCATGTTCTGTGTAAAAATCGAGTACCCAGAACCCTTCCCAGTGACCCACCACGTGCAAGCAGAGAAGCGGTCATGGGTCTAATCACAGCTTTGATGATCTTTTCATCCACCTGGACCAAGCCATGCGTTCTCCAGGGGAACATCATCTGGTTGGGTTTTTGAAGTAATGAAGACTTTGAAGGCACCCGGCTTGTCAACCAAGCTTCCGAGAGCTTCAAGCACCTTCTTTTGTTCGCCGAGAGATTCATCTAATGCATCAACCACGATGTAAATCCTCCCATAGATCTCACCAAACTTGCGCAGAGTTCTTAATGCTTCAGAAGGACTGGGGTACATCCCAGTTGCGCTATGAACCTCGTGCAACCTCTTAATCCAATCAGGGGCCGAGTTTTGTAAAGTGATGAGCTGCTTTATAAGAGTAGTCCTGAGAAGATCAGCCGCGCAATTTGCCGAGAATCTAAAGTGGAAGGAATAAAAGGTTACAGCAATGTTAGCCGGAGGATCAGATGTTGCATGATAGTTCAATCGGTCGATTACCCGAGAGCTAGAAGCAATGTCAGAAAGAGCTGAAATAAAACACCCATGCCTGAAGGTGCTCAGATATAAGCAACTGCGATAATGGATGTTAAGTGTGGTCTATCACAAGATATTTGCATTCAAGGCCCTTTGAAAACGACGTATATAGCACTCGCAGGCATCTAATATGCCCGCATATCTGATTTGAGATTGCTTGCGCGACATATTGGATATCACGCACCAAAAGATTTGAAGCGAATGGTCATTTCTTGCGGGGTACTACTGTCGTCAGGTATTTCAGGTATCCTGCTGAGAGGTACTAGCAGGCACGTTCTTCAGGGAAAGTAGATACTGGTCACATCTCTATGGAGTATGTTGTTGACAACCTCGCCTGTAGCTGGAGGACTAGCGTGGTTGCCCCTGCCATCCAGTACATAAATTACGTAGGCGCTATACATACCTTTTCAGCTCAAACATTCGGTGTCCGTTAAGTAGGAGGGCATATTTTCCTTCTCAGAAGACACGATGCTGTGTGCCGTGATATTTCCGTACTAGGCATGGGTGAGAGGCTACAAATCTAACAGCAAGTACTGCCAATGGTTTTTATGGTGGAGCCGAGCCTGCCTATACTAGGTACTCAATGGAAATCCCAGAGTACAAATCTGCACCTGCAGAACACAGTTGAACCCCTGATCCCGGGCACACTATCACTAGCCATATCCAGATTATCATGGCCTAGAATAGAGCAGCTAACTGGCTGCTCCGACTCCGAACGGGAGGAGACATGATTGGGCCGATCTCTTGACAAGTGGCTGGCTTGCATACTCGGGAATATTCCACTCAACAATCATGAAGGCTACTAGTCTCGACCAAACTTGATTGCACCTAGCTTGTTCTGAAATCAACAATGTGCGTCGTGTTCTAGCCGCCCAGTGACACTATTTGCAACAGCGCTTAGCGACTGCATCTTTCATTGGACGGCACAACAGCTTGAGGCAGGGGTATGGCGCTTCCAAGGTTCCAATCGTCGTGGACAAAACTGAGGCTTGTTGGCCAATCCGACTGGATATTGTTGTTGATATTTCACAACCTTAACACCTTGGACGCTTCGCATTTAACTGCAGTGCAAATAGCACCCCTGTTGTATATAAATACCCCCCTCGTATAACCCTGGGAGGATTCCCTTTGCATTATTACTCAAACTACGTCCTATCCACTTATCATTTGCCCAAAATAGAGCTTCAGATCCGCATCTGTAAGGCTTACCGTACCTGGACTGAATTCTAGTTAATAGATCATAGGACAAGATGTCATACAACATCTACCGGGTGGTCTCTGCAGGCATGCTACGCGATCATCATTCAATCTTCGTTGAAACCAGTACCGATGGGTCCGGCTATATCTTCCAAGTCACTGGGAATATTCAAAATGGAATGGAATTTGATAATAAACCAGTGGAGAGGCCCGAGAAATCTGCTACTTTTCAAGGCAAGGTTTGCATTGGGAAAGTCTCTGTTGCGAATTATCCTCGCATTAAACTAATCTGCACCGCCATACCCGTTCCTAAGAAGCAGTTTGAGGGGCCACGCCGTCTCTTCCCCGGAGAACCGCTGCGTCGCTGTCAGGAATGGACTAAGGAGGCCATCGATGCTTTGGTGGCGGCAGGTGTGCTTGAGAATTGATACCTGCTTGAGGAAATGGCTGATTGAACTTTTTGGCTATCTGACACTGGATTTTGGCTGTATGGGGTTCCGCTGGATGTAATGGGCACAAATTTAAAAGAAAGCCCCTAATCGCTTAGCTATAACACTCAGCTTCTGAAGGCTTCACTGAATCTTAAATAGGGTTTCTAAGCCATCTCCCATCCCTTTTTGCAGACATTGCAATGTCAGAACAGGTGGCATATTGGGAAAGGTCTTCTCTTTCATATGCGATCTTTTCGGATGCGGGGCACCCTGCAGCAACGCTAGACAGCTCACCCCAGTGATATGGTCAAGAAAGAAGCCCAACGTTGTCACACTAGAAGGACTTATCAGGCTATATCAGCTCTTTACCTAAAACCTGCGGATCTCCTCATACTCTTTTCCTGTCACCCCTAGGCCTTGCAATGGCTTCTTTGCTCAGTCTTCCGTATTACGCGACTGCTTTACCTTGTCCCCTCCCAACGGAGGATGAGATCGATGGCGCCCCTGATATCTCCTTGAATTATGGAGGGCGAAGGCTCGTTCGAGTCGGTAGCCATTTTGTTGTCAAGTTTGGTAGAGGCATCAACCTTATGGAGGGCCAGAATATGATCTTCGCTAAAGGAAACACCAGTGTTGTTGTTCCTCAAGTCTACGCGCCTTACTCGACCCCGGAAACGGGGAAGAACTACATTGTTATGGAATAAATTCATGGCGAAACACTACTATCTTTATGGCCCGGTCTGTCCCAATCTGATAAGGACTTGATTATGAGTACTTTAAAAAGTTATTTCGATGAGGTCAGGCGCTTGCCGTCTCCGGGTCATTATGGTTCCTTAGGGGGCGGTGCTCTTCTTGATGAGATTTTTGGACAAAAGAAGCAGAGGCATCCATCAATGGTCCCTTTACAAGGGAAGATGCGGTCAACGAAGCATTCGCACGGAAATACGTTTACGATGGTCGCCCCCCCCTTTAGAGCCGAATTCTACCGCCAATGCCTGCCACATATACTCCACGGACATCCCCCAACGTTTACGCACGGAGACTTTCAGAGGGAAAAACATTATCATCCAGCGCAACGAAGAGGAGGACCAGATTGGGCAAGAAGCAAACAAGGGAATGAGGGTCGTTTTGTTGGATTGGGAGAAGTCGGGTTGGTATCCAAGTTACTGTATCTTGCCGTTTGCGCATTGCGATGGGGCGATGGGACGATTGACTGGTGTCTTTGGCTTGAAAGGGCTCTGGATCCGTTTGTCGCTGTGTCTGCCTGGATGCAGGCATTGCGGTTGGAGCTATGGTCTTAGGAACCATCCCTGGAGTTGGCGTGATCGAGTAGAGATGGATAGAGAGCAGGAGGGAGACAGGTTTTCGTTACCTTTGTGCTACACTTGGAAGCCTGGGATAAAACTAGAGTCGATTTAGAGAGACATCAACACTGCCGTTTGGGCACGTTGTTCTTCCAACCTTTAGTGCTCCGTCCCCCGCGCCCTCTTTTATTTCCTTGCCTCACAGTTTCCTTTAGCATAGTTGGGTACTGATGCTCAAAGGAGGTTCCTGCTACTCAACTGCCTTTGGATTGTTCGCTTTTTACGCCATCCGGTTGAGCTATGAACGAAATGAAACAGTTCAGGAGCCAAGCATAGTGGTTATGATATTCTAAACCCATGGAGAAGTGTAACAGGTTAGGGCTTACCCTTGTTAGCCTGTATAAGGTTAGAGGTGCACTCCGTACATAGACACGCGGTTAAGAACGGTCGCTTTTTGACCCAGGATTTCCTGAATGTGGATGCCGACGGTGTCAACCGCGGATACCACGTGCCAGAGGTTTTAGGGTGGCCATTTGTAGTCGCCCATGCTGCCAGAATACACCAAAAGATGAACTCAGGAAGGGCTTATTGCCGCTAAGGGCGATTTGTCATGACTCATTTTTCCATCTGGCCGCCAGAAACGCCGTCCACTCGTCCATCTTGACTGTTTGAATGTAAATGTTGTCAGGTGATGGTTTATGTAGCATGACGTCACAAGCCAAACACTATTGTGAGCTAAATCACATGACTGCGATCCCTGATGCTCGTCACCAGTCGCCATTACGTCTGTCGAAATCCAAGTTTCATGTCGAAATCTCGCCGTTGCCTTGTGCCACCAATAATAGTTCGTATCCAATCCTGTTGATTTACTCCGTATTCTCGTCTCAGCCCTGGCCCTTAGCCTCTCTCCATGACGCCGACCCGCGCTGAGTGCTCCATGTTCCACCGCAGCCTGCGACTCGCGTCACTTTCTGGACTGGGCCTTCGCTGAGCTGTCCCTGAACATGGTCAAGCCACTTCGCTAGTCGGATCGCCAACTGCATGACCTCTAGTCCGGCAGTTGCTTTATCTTACTTGTACACACCGTGACTAGGGCCACTCCTCGCCCTCGGACCGGGTGGTTGTCTCAATTAGTTTCGTTCCTGATAAGGTTCTAGCCCAATTAGAGACTTCAAGTCGCCGAGCTTCACGATGTCTCATCCACAGTCCACGTCACAGAGCTCGCCTTTCCCCCGCAGGCCTGTCGCGGGCGATGGCCGCTCCCCTTATCCTCCCTCAGAGGCTTCCCGTCTCCACGTTCAACCATCTGAGGAACCGGGACACGAGGCAGGTACGGGTAGCAGATCAGACTCGAACAAACCTAAGCGGAAGAGAAATCGCCATCGAAAGCGTCGGAATCGCAGACAATCCTTCCTAGCCGCAGAGGACTCGCAGCCCAACGCCCCGCCTACGGTTCCGGAGGAGGAGACTTTGAACGTGATGGCGGGGAATCAGAGCCGGCCGCGGGGCTCGACCCCATTTTACAAGCTCGGAGGAGACTTAAGCAATACAAGTCTGGAGAGCGAAGCTTTGCTGGATCATCGGTATATTTACCCCGCAACTTTTATGAACTCTACACGCAGTTGCTAACATACTGGTTTGCTAAATCAGAAACCAGCCGATGATGAGGCCCCGCAGGGAGAGTCGCCTAGCACAGGCTTTCCGACCTGGTTCAATGTCGAATTCTTTTCGCGGCCCGGACGCAAGCTCCCGCAACTTCTTGAACAGCGGCCACAGTCCGTACGCAGACGATAGCGAGCACGAGGAACCAGATGATCGGACGCCGTTGATGAGACCGTCGTCTAGCCATACAACTAATCAGCTACGATACGGAGCCGATTCCAAAGCCAGCCCATTTTCCTTCCGTCAACGTCGCCAATCAGCTCAATCAGGCTCGTCTGGCCGTTCGCCCCGCGATGTACCCAGCCACGACGTTAACAACCCTCCCTCAATTCCTGGGACGCCTAAATTAGGGCCAGACTTGGGGTACAACGATGCTGTTGTGACAGGGGCGGAGTTTGATTTTGGCATTGGCAGGGATTTGGATAATAGGTTTGACTCACCCCGGCCGCACGATATGGTGATCGATATAGAGGGTACTGCTCAGCGGTCTAAAAGCTCCCCTGGATCCGTCGCATCATCTTTGCAGCGCACTCCACGGGAAGGGCTCCACCGGCGGTTTACTGTTCCAGCTGAAGAGGACGTTTGCTTCCCGCAAGAGGATGTCTCTGAGGCCGCAGAATGTGCTCCGGTCTTGTCGCGAGGAGACGAGCGGCGTAGACGGCGGTTCAAAGAGTGGCCGGATTTGTCTGTTCTGGAAGATTGGAGTCGTGAGGAAAAGGAGGATCGAACGGGCGTTCTTCGTGCAAAGAAGATTAGCGAGCCTATGCTTGTCGAAGGGCGCCTCCGTCCACAGTACCGATTCTGGCGCCGCGAGGAAGACGAGGCTCCGTACCGATTCACCTACTTCAACGAGGAATTTCAAAGCACTATCCATGCACAAACAATTTCTGAGTTGGTCCAACCGGGCGGCAGCTTCCGTGAACTTTTTATTCCCGACCCGCCTGAACTAGAGGATTCCTCGGACGAGGAAGATAGCGATTCGGAGCATCGCCGAAGTGACGCTCCGACAAATGGTCACCGTAGTTCAAATCACAGCCCCGCTTTCAGGGCAGCTACACCCTCCAACAATCACGAAACGCATCACTCGCCAGACCCGAGAGCGCACCTTCGGACGTCTATCATAAGTGAAGCTATGTCAGAAGGGCGGGCATCCACCGACATAGGCAGAGACCATCCCGGAGCTCCTCCGAAACAGAAGCGATACGGGCCTCGACCAACGTTCTGGCTCGACGTTACTTGTCCAACCGACGCAGAAATGAGGGTAATCGCGAAATCTTTTGGCATCCATGCTCTGACAGCCGAGGATATCATGATGCAGGAGGCACGTGAGAAGGTTGAGTTGTTCCGAAACTATTATTTTCTGAATTACCGGACTTTCGAGCAAGATCCAAACAGCGAACACTACCTACAGCCGGTGAACATGTATGTCGTTGTCTTCCGCGAGGGTATCCTGTCATTCCACTTTTCACAGACACCGCACCCGGCAAATGTGCGGCGACGCATCCGCCAACTGATGGACTACTTGATTTTAAGCTCAGATTGGATATCGTATGCGCTTATTGATGACATCACCGACGTCTTCGGTCCTTTGATTCAAGCTATCGAGGACGAGGTCGATGAAATCGATGAAATGATTATGCATATGCACTCTGATGAGGCGCCTGCAAGTTCAAGCTCGAAAGAAGAAAAGGAGCAGCATGTAGTTCCGGGTCCAGGCGAGATGCTACGACGTGTGGGTGTGTGCCGTAAGAAAGTTATGGGAATGTATCGACTGTTGAGTAACAAGGCAGATGTCGTCAAGGGCTTTGCCAAAAGATGCAACGAGCATTGGGAGGTGGCTCCCAAGTCAGAGATTGGTCTGTATCTGGGCGATATCCAAGACCACATAATGACCATGACCAGCAGCTTGACCTACTACGAAACGTACGTCTACACCTGGAGCTTGGTTTTTGCTTTTTTGCTCCTTACTCCTGTACGATCTTGAGCTAATCCGGTTTCTGCAGGCTCTTGTCACGCGCGCACAGCAACTACCTAGCGCAGATCAACATCCACATGAACGAGCGACAAGAGCAAACAGCCGATGTACTGGGCAAGCTTACCGTTTTGGGAACTATTGTCCTCCCTTTAAACATCATTTGCGGTATGTGGGGGATGAACGTGAAAGTACCTGGCCAGGATGTGGATAGCCTGACATGGTTCTTCTCAAGTATGAAATCCCTCGTATATATCGCCTGACTCTGACCTATCGCTAACTCGCCCGTTTAGTCACGGCCGGTCTCATCCTTTTCGCGTTCGCATCATTCCTTATTGCGAAACGAGTGTACAATATTGTCTAGGGTCACGTGTTAGCGTACCGTTGTGCCAAAGCGGTATACGGTCCTTTTTTTGATCATTAGGGTTGTCTTGGAAGTTTCATATGTCTACATGTATCGGGGTGTTGCCTATTGGCTTTTTGAGGCGTTTGTGCTACTAGAAATGGCTTCGTCTTTGCTAGACAAATAGTCGGTTTTGGGATAGATCGCTAGCCAGTAATAAAGAGCTGATTTTGCAGTAGTCGATGAGGCCTTGTTTTTATCCCTCATTCAAAAGGCGTGAGGCCTAATCCTTGAGTGGCTGATTAAACCTGTTGATTCCAGACCTCAAGGGATGAGGTCATGGTGATGGTAACAAAGTCGTATGTTTATTACTATAATTACCGCTATGCAGCCACGAAATGGTGGGTAATTAATCCTCAATCTGTTTTGTCCTGGTATCGGTGCCGGATCCAGACTTCACAGTAACGTTCTCAGGTCTCGATCCCCAACCAAAAGACCAGATTCCAGAGCTCGGTTTCATCCTTTATCATCGCCATTTTTGCCTCTTCCTTCTTCTTTTCTTCTTCTGTGCATCATCCCTGACTATCGTCTCGCTCTAATCAAGATCCCTGTGCCTGGCTGACCACGCTTACAGCGGTCAACGTGCGTGCACCTACAGACTGGCAGCAGCCCCTCCTGGTGGACTCTCTCTTTGCGTGCGTCCTCCCCGGATTCTTCTCTCGGCTTCCCACGCTAGACTCTTCGCTCTTCCTTGTTTGACGTGGGCTCGCTTCATTGGGCCTCGCCATTTCCTCCCCTGGAGACGACTCGAGCCGAAGGGCTCGTTGATGGATATCCTCTCAACCCCAACGGCCGCCGGTGGAGGCCACGAATAATACCTGTTTTGTGTTGACCTGGCGCAATCCCCGGCCGGATCCTCCCACCGCGACTAATTATTTACCGTGGGTTGACTGAGGTCAGCGCGGCGTTTTCCTCGGATCGACAAGCGGTTTCCGTGAGCTAACGGGGGCCGGAGCTTGTTCTAGACATTCAACCACCTCACCTTACCTTCACCGTCTGTCCTGTCTTCTGATCAAGTTATGTTGTTGACTCTGGTCTGCCTCCTGTAACCTCGACGACTATTGGGAACCCCATTCCACTATTGATTGGTTTGCTCGCTGTCTCCTCCTTTGCACGGCCGTGATTTGCCCCTTGGTCCTTCGGTATTTTCCCCATCAGCATGTGGCCGTTGGCTATTCGTCTGCCAATTGCCTCCCCCATGTAACGTGCTCTGTGCGACATCAGTCCATCTTATTGTCATCCATCGGTCTCTCTGCTGAGCCTGCTTTCTCGCTGAATCGGAGGGCTAGAATAGTCTCTGGGGCTTTGTTTCTCTCTTTTTTTTTATCTCCTCGCTTTCTATTTTCATTGTACTCTTTTTTTCGCCCTATCAACTGCCCGCCGAACCGTTTTCCCGCCTCTTCCCGCCTTTATTTTCTTTTTGCCCTCTGATTATTTTCCTGACTGCTTTTTTTATTTATTTTTTGTTTTTCTGTTTCTGCACTCTGGTTCCCTCTCGGATTCCCCTGACTTCTCATGTGCTTGTCAGCATTAACCTGACTCGATAGAGATCATGGCTGCGGAATCCGAGAGGTCGCCCTACCCTAACGGTACAGGTGGTGCAGGGAGTGGTGGACCCAAAGCTGCCCAAGATGATGTTCCTTCATCTCTTACCCGAGGATCCGCCAGCGAAAGCGACATGACTGAAGTGCCACGTTCGACCACCAAAATCCAGGGCCACCTCCCCTTCCTATCGCAGTTGCCCAAGCCCTCGCATCCCGTTCCAGGCGCCTCCGGCCCTCCCTCAACCACGAACTCCACTATATCCTCTCGCGAACCCTCTCCCACACGCTCCTCCCAAAACCTCCGCAGCTCGACCCCGACATCGACCTCTCGCGTTTCCTCCCGCTCACGGAAGCGCAAAATTGACCGCAGTCCACCCCGTTCTGCTACTACAAGCCCGAGTCCTGGTCGGGGGAAGCTCCCACCTGCGACCACCGTGCAACGAGCCCCGTCCCAGCCCAATAAACCTCTCGTCATCAGTCCTCCCCCAAATGTCGAACCGTTCTCCGATGCACCCAGCCCGGACAAGTCCAATATGCCGTTATGGGCCGGATCTCGGCGGTCGGAACAGGAACCCAACCAGCCGAACACTTCCAGCAAACGAACACAGACGTCGAACGATGAGTACGTCGCAAAGTCGGATAGGAGTGCGCCTCGCTCCGTGAACAGGGGCGTCAACGGTTCCGGCTCCGCCTTGGAAACCGTGCAGGAGATGGCTAGCGACCAGTCGACCCCCTCAACCGACACCATACTCATTCAGGCAACTCCAGACGATGATCGGTTGGAGAGCATCGACGAAGACGGTACGCCGAAGGCGTCCAGGCTTCATACCGAGAGTGGTAGCGATAGTGGTGGAAATAAAAGCTCGGAGCAGATGGAGGAGAACCGCCGGCGTTCCTCGTTCGTGACGGGTCGACCCAACGCTCTTCTTAGTAAACGCTCCTCTACCTCTCTGAGCGGTAACTCTCGCGTGAAACCTGCAGATGGCTCTGTTCGAAACATGATCGTCGAAACCGAAACCGTCACATCCATTCCGCAGGTTTCTGTCGGCGTAGGAGCCGGAGAACGAGGCACCACCGGACGAGTGGACCCGGGAACCCTGCGGATGAAACCCAGCACCGAAACCATCCGCCCAAAGAAAGAGAAAAGAAGAGCTCGGAAACCCGCCCCGCTTACAAGTGGCGCTGCTTCATCCAAAGCCGATATCTTCGAAGCCAAGGTGGCCAGCGCGGTCGACGAAGCCGATGTATCAGATTCAGACGAGACGTTTGTCTACGAGTCTAATCCCGCAGAGCAGTACCCTCGCCAGAGTCGATATCATTCACGTACGCCGAGCGCAACATCAATGGCAAGTCAGGTAGATGCGATAGCCGGCCGAAGTCGCGCCGCAATGAGGGAAGGAAACCATAGTGTGACGGGGAAACGGAGCATGAAGTTTACGAATAATACGTACAACAGCAGCGTTGACGGGGATGCCGACGAAGCCCCGCGGTCTCACCCAAGAATTGATGCCAACGGCTCGCATACTCCGCGTCATCACCTCGGGCGCCATGGGCGACAGAACATGTATCCGTCTCTGTTCGACAATGATTCGCCTTTCCCGCAGTCACAGGGACACAAATCCCCGCGACATTTCACTGGAAGTGGTTTTCGACAGGCTAGACAACCGGGCTCTCGCACTAACCAGAATTATCGAACAATCAACAACTACAAGAAGGCTAGCGAGATGTACGGCTATGATTTCGATGCCGAGGGCGCGGACGATGAACGAACACCACTAGTCGGATCTCCGCGTCAAACACGTCGTGGCAATCGACGACCAAACAGTGCCAGCTTACGACAGATGGAGTACATGCAACAACGGCATCGCAGCTGTGTCTCTCGCTACGGCGCGTGTGTATTAATCAGCCTGCTATTTTGCCTACTCGTTGGTGGCGGTGTTTCGTTCCTCGTGGCTATCACCAAGCCGCTTCTCGACGTGCAAGTCCTCGAAATTCAGAACGTTCTGGCCTCAGAACAGGAGCTTATGCTAGATCTCCACGTTCAAGCCGTCAACCCCAACCTATTCCCCGTGGTCATCGACGATATCGACGTGAATATATTCGCCAAGAGCCGCTACGTTGGAACGGATAAATTCTGGCACGATCATGGCTCCGACATGGACAGGTTTCCGCGAGCAGAACGCAGGAAACGCGCGGACGTGGCCCGTGCTGCCCGTTGTGTTGATGACTCGGATTGCGAAAGCGACGGGCCGTCTGATCAGTTGATACACAGCCAGGGTGGTGGTGTGGACAAGGGTACTGATCCCATGCCGACTGACCCGGCCGGCGATCCACAGACTATGCTGATTGGTCGCGTCTTCCGACTGGACTCTACTCTGACTTTCGAAGCGTCGCCCTGGAATCATGTACCTTCTACCTCGAAGGGCCAGATTCGTCTACCACACCCGGGTAATGACACGGAGAAGGGTGGTACAGAGCGGTGGGAGCGAGTCTTGCAGCATCCGTTTGAACTAGTCGTTGGTGGTGTCGTCCAGTATCAGCTCCCACTCAGCTCACGCTTCCAGACAGCTTCCATCAGCTCCAGCATCAAGGTTACCCCGGACGACGGCGTCGGCAACGATGATCCCAGCCATACTCCACATAAGAACGAAACCGTCGGAGTCTCAACCGTCAAATTATCCCGCCGAAGCCTGTCCAGCGCATCGCTCCCGGAGGGCGAGACCCTCAAGGCAGTCCGGGCCCTGATTGCGATGACCAGACGGGCATTCGTAGCCTGATTATCCCACCCCGGCTATTTAGTCGGTCTTGCTGCTAAGGCCACTCTAATATCCTGCCAAATGACGAGGCCATGACAAGATATCATTCATCTCTCCTTTGTTTCTTTTGTCTCCTGTCTTACTAACGATATACCCGAATCGCATACACTCAGGCCTTCACCGGCGTTGGTCTCTTTTCATGCTCATCTATCCACTGCATCCATCCACGATCCCGTTCCCTCCATAGATATTATGACTGTTGTCTTGTAAATATATCATCCGCGGTGGCTTTCTTCTCCTTTCTTCTCGTTTATTCTCATGCCTAACGCTCTAACGGCCCAAAACACCACCCATGCATGGGATTGCCCATCGGTTAGATCTGTCGAGGCGGAGCTTTTTGCGATGATAAAAATTTCCTTTTTCTACCCTCACCTTCGAGTCTACATATTCTTCCCCCCATTCATCCTCAATTCTCAGACAATCCCTTTTTGCCCTCTCTACCCCTCTCTACACATACCGACCTATCTATCTGTTTAATCATCCTCCGTTCCCGTCACTCCCTCTTTTATCTTTACCCCTACCCCTGCCCCCTGCCCCCTTTTTTATCCCCCTTCCCTTGCCCTCTCCCTAACCGAACCATCGTTTACTCAGCGACACAAAAGCAGCTGGCGACACAACAAAAAGCCTTGACCCCTGACCATGTTATGATATGCGGTAAATACGATGTATGTATGTATGAATTAATGCTATGCTATGCTCTGCTCTGCATCAGCGCGGCGCTTTGGGCTCCTCTTTATCAATTGAAAATTATATTTTGTATTTGTTAAAACTTATGAACTAAATCTATCCGTATCCTCTCTTATTGATACTATAGTATTTATTTCCTCGTTCGATTTGTTAGGTAGGTAGGGCATTCGGAAATTAATTCGGGAGATGAGATGAGAATAAGTAGGTCGTATAGCGAAGGCCTACTATAAGGTAGGCCGGCTTTTTATGGGGTTTCCCATTTTCTTGTTTTCTTTATTTTTTGAGAAGTCGCAGGTTACAGTCAGCCGGTTCTTCAGGTAATAATCGTGTCTTGACCCGTACATGCATAGTGGCATGATGATATATATTTTGAGCTTGAACCCCGTTTACCCCTGAGCAAGTCTCCTTGTAACACGAGTACTAAGAACCCTGTATAAGCCAAATAAGATCATGTTGCATTGCGTAAAACCAAGCCAGTGTAGTATCATAGATCATACATCATCATAGTTATAGATAAGGCCGTGAGTCATGACCGAGAGGATTATCATCATGGAAAACATGGGCATCATAAAATCATCATAAAACGCATCAAAGTTCCCACCCAACGAGACAGCAGAATTACGCAAGGAAATTGAAGTCAAAAAAAGAAAAAATCATTACACAAACACCCGGTTGACGCGCTTCATGAAATGCTCAAATCGATCGGCTAGTGGGTCGTCACCTGGTTGAGGGAGGAGGCGACCCTCACGGTCGAAGCGATCAGGCAGGTCAACCGTTGCGTCAGAATCCGACTCAAGCCCGTTCTCCCGGGAATCTTTTTTCGTAGTATTTTGTTTCGATCGATAGGGGTCAGAAGAGGAATGGTGGCGCCGGTCAGAGCGGCGACGACGTCGACGGTGACGGCGGCGGCGACCCGAGTCCATTGCATCAACTGTAGTATCGCTGTCGTCCGTCTCGTATCCATTCCTTTCTTGATTTGGTTCCGGATCCACGTCAAAGGCAACAGATTTTGACTGGGGTGGTTCGCTCCCAGCGCGGGACCGTCTGCGCCTGGAACGCGGCGTCCTTAATCGAGAGGGATCCTCTAAACCTGGGTGTAAGGTATTAGCACGGTATTGGAGCAACACGTGAATGACTCAACACACCATCGTGAGGTCGGTATTGTGTGGTTGGAGGGGAAAAATTCCGTGCAGTACTCACATTCTCATCTGCCCTCCGAGGTCGATTTCCGTAGGCATCCAGCCCAGGAGGGGGAGGATAATTGTACTGTTGCGGGGGAGCAGCATTTGGTGGGGGAGGATAATCTGCCGGGTTGTACGGGCTTGGTGTCACGGGAGGAACAGGCGATGAACCTGGAGGTGGGGGGTAGTAGTTGGCAGGCCGGAACTGGGGATCAAGCGACGCGCCTGGAGCAGGAGAAGGCGGGTAAGGACCAGGGCTGTAGGGTTCCTCATAAGGACTTGGGCGTCCATCATCATATCCTTGACAAGGATTAGCCAAGAAGGTGTATTTGGCCGCTGGCTACAAGCTCAATACTCACGCTGCCTATCCCTGTCCTCCCTCTCTCGCTCTCGATGCTGCGAGTATTTATGAGCCGCATACCCAACCCCTGTGGCGGCCAGAGCAGCTCCTGCTAGATCACGAGATCGGCTGCGATGCTTGTGACGGCTTTTGCGCCTTCTACGGCCTTCACCGCTTGACTCTGGGGAGCTGCTGCTGAACCGTGCCCGGCTGCGACTGCGGCTACGGCTCCGGGTACGTCCTCGGTGTCCAGCAGCACCGCGAGCTACTGGCTCAGAAGCATCAGTATGATACCCCTGGGAGCTGACAGGGCGCCCGTAATAGTTTGCAGCGGGAATGCTTCCGGTAACCGGGTGGTCACCGTATTCAATCAGACCGGCAGAGTCTCGGGTAGGGTCCGGGTAGATTTCGGACGGCGGCCGGCCCCGTGACCTGGATCGTCGACGTTCCTTGCGGTGTGTCGCCTCTTCAGCTTCCTTGTCCTTCTTTTTGTCCCATACGTTCGCGGCGACGGCAGATCCTAGACCGGCTGCAACAACAGGAAGAGCTTTCCTGAGCCTGCTCTTGGACCGAGAGCGAGATCGTCTGCTTCTCGATTTGCTTCTCGCTCTCTCAACTAGACCGGCTACGGCAGCACCAGCTAAGCCGGCCTCTGCCATAT
The DNA here is from genome assembly GCA_000812125.1 of Aspergillus ustus. Classification (NCBI taxonomy): domain Eukaryota; kingdom Fungi; phylum Ascomycota; class Eurotiomycetes; order Eurotiales; family Aspergillaceae; genus Aspergillus; species Aspergillus ustus. Next base: position 6,560 of record JOMC01000292.1, on the reverse strand, counting down.
GTTTACGGCGGCGTGACTGACTGCGCTTATCATCGTCGCCGCCTTTGACCGATCTAGATGAGCTGACTCCTCGACGGTGGCGGGAGCGACTGCGTCGATCGTTGTCCGACTTCTTCCGAGCTAAAGCGACGGCCCCGGCAATAGCTGCGGCTCCCAGACCGATTTCTGCAAACGTTCGAGCACGGGAGCGGGAATGAGATCGACTGCGGCTCCGTCGATGGCGTGAGTGACTGTGGCTATAGTGGCGATGGTGACTGTAACGCGAGCTACGATCATCGTCGAAAGAGTGGGAGCGATGACGGCTCTTGCTGCGGTAGTAGTCTTTTGCTCGCGAGGCAGCCTCAACTGCAACGGCGCCCAAGGCACCCGCACCTACATCGCGTCCAAGGCGGCCAATTCCGCCAGAGACCTCCTCTCCGTTCTTCTTAGAGCGGCTACGCAGCAGTTCTGCGGCACCGACCCCGACTAGAGCGCCGGAGGCAAGGTGGCGGCGATGGTGGTCATCGTATTCCTTGGTCTCTTTGCGGATGTAAACCATGCTGTCGTCGCTGCTGTAGTCATCCTCGCGGCGACGGGTGGCCTGAGAGACGGAGTCGCTAGGACTGAGCTCGCGGCGGATGCGGCGGTCATCATTGTCATACTCTCGGACTCGGCGGTGGTAGTAGTAGGCAGGCTCTCGGTCCACCTCTGACCGGTGGATCATCTCGTAGTCGGATTCGCGTGGGTTGATGTAGACGGGACCTCGAGCTTCTTGAATGATTACTGGCTGATCTTCACGAATGACGATGGGATTAGGGTTACGGCGCGGGCGTTCCGACACAGTATACTCACGTTCGTAATAGTCTCTATCGGAGCGATCGTAATCAGTCTCACGTTCGTAACGCTGGACCATGATGGGCTCTTCGCGCTCTGTGGTGCGCCGAATAACCAATTCACGGTCGCTGGGGCCAGAGTCTTCGCGCCGAAAAAGATAGTCTCGTTCTCGTTCTCGCTCTCGATCTTCTGGAGGTATGACGTAGCGCTTGACGGAGACGCCTGAAGAACGCGGATCGTCCCAGTCGCTTTCTCGATCGCGCTCTCTGTAAATGTAAGAAGACATGAGGGGCTGTTTGGGAGGAAGAGTTGTTGAAAATGATGAAAGTGCGGATGAGGGGTGGCGGGGCAAGAGATAAAGAGAGTGAGACGAGGGAGCAGGCCACAGAAAACCGGAACAGGCGGCTGGGCTGCAGCACTGCAAACGAAGGTGGGGTAACTAGACTCGAGACCAGGCTGAGTCAAGCGTGGTTACAAAGAGATGAGAAATCGAGAAAACACAGGAGGAGGCCAAAGGCCAATCGATAGCGCACTGAGTGAATTCGGGCGCAAGGCAGAAATATGGATGAAACGAGACACGATGAAAACGAAGGGAATAGACAGTTGAAGACAGCGCAAATGCAAGAGCGATGAAAGAATGATATCAGGGCTGAGGCTGGGGCTGAGTGGATGGAGGCCGATGGAGGGGCAAAGCTAGTGGCTTGGTGGGATGCTATGACGCGATGGCTATATGAGAGAGGCAATATAGCGGCAGATCGCGATAGGCAAGAGCAGTCCCCAGGGCACCACAGAGAATTTGAAGCTGCGATGGAAAGGTGATGAAAATGCAAGGATTAATGACGGAGGACGAGGATGAAGAGTTGCTGAGACAGAGGCGCAGAACAGAGGAGAGAAGAGAACGCACGTGAAAGGAGCCTCGTGATGGACCTCAATCGGTCAATATCACCTTCCCTTTGGCAGTACTATCAACAGTGTCTTGCCAAGTACTTTACAACTACAAATTGTCTTGAGTCTCAAGGACACTCTTATAACCGCCCTCCCCTGTCTCATCCTTGAAGACGATGAAAGAAACCAACAAAGGCTGAGGCTGAAGCAGCGCCCGACGGCTTTCATCACAAGATCAGGCCTCTGTCGGGCAACTTTTTTCGCCTTGGTCTCAAGGATGGAGGAGGTGGTCTGCAAATCTCTCATGCTGACCGATATTCTCTAGCTTGTTTACCTGATTTTCTACTCCTGTTGGGTTCCATGGATAGCGGAAATGAGCGGTGGGCCGTGGCGAGCCGTCCCACGGGGGCGAAGACGGTTTGTCTGCTCGCAACCATGGACGCAAGGAAGCCAAAACCATCGACAGTTTTTTTCGAGGAAACAAAACTGCCTTCTTCCCCGACCATCGGAGACTTCGAAGCCTGGGGCTGTCAATGTTCAGTTCTTCTCCTCTCTATCGTCTCGCCTCCTGAGTGCGATGGGGTCGATGTGCCTTGGTCGATCGGATGCATCAATAATCTCATCATCTCACTCTTTGCGTCCTTGGTTCAACTCTAAATCCCATAGGTAGCACTTGAAGTGCCAATCAGTCCATGTCGTGGCGATGGGGAACCTGCAGACGTACGTCTGCTGCATTTCCGCAGCGGCTGGTTGGCTTGCATGCATCGGATGGGCGGAGAATCTGCTGCTTCGAGGGCCTTCGAGCCAGCTTCCAGAAGCACTTCCCCGGCTTTACCCCTTTGCACTCCTGGTGACAGGTGACGACTCAGGGACTTTTTACCAGTGAAGACGTCCACATCATCAACTCCACATTTCCCCAAAAGAGTTTGTCTTGCCCATCACACCAAGATGAAACCTTTTCACTTGAGAAGTTGAGAGATCATTTCTCTCAGTTTCAATTTCCGAAGGGTCCAGATGTCGCCCCACAACTGCTCGTGACGATACGAACTTGCGAGTCCCGCCGAAACACCATTCTCGCCACGAGCCACCAATTTGCGCTTTGGGCCTGTACCGTACTTTCTGTCCTCTCCAACTTCACGCCGTCGGCCCTAGTTGATGGGGCTGCCCCGGAGTTTTTCCATAGCGAGGCAGTGACTGCTGACTGCTGATCGCTGGCCGACAAGCAACGATGGTCAACTCCAATAATATTTGAAATGCAGAAGCTTCGGCTACAACCGACGTAGGAAATCTGACACGGTATCCCCGAGACATGTCCGAGAGCCACCACGATTCAATGCCGATGACCAACAGAATAATAGCACAGATTCAACTACAATATTAATGCCGATGTCTAATTCCGGTATATACCGCATCGAGACAGAGATCGCTGCTGCGTTTTGACCTCCTGTAAGACCCCGGGGGCGAGGATCGGCCACCATTATCATTGGTGGACCAGGCACACCATGTAGCCTTAAAGTTTATCATAGTGAGGGATTCAAAATTGAGACCCAATTGCCTGGACACAAATGACATTGGTGGCCCACTCAAACCATCGTTCAATAGTCTACCTGGGCCGTCAACCCCATTTCCCCTTTCTCGCGTGGCAGGCAACGTGGAAACCCAGCGTCGCAGACTCATTGGCTCACGCTTGTATTCCAGAAGCCGCTCATGCAAGACAGATGTGCAGATCACCATTCCATTGGCCCGCTAACTCGTGCATCACCAGGGGTGCAACAGCATAAGTTTCTGAAGCACACTGCACGATCTGACCAAAGTGGAAAATAAACTCAAATCTTCTGGCGGCTCTCTTCAACATACGTACTCGGTTTGCATATGAGTGGCGGTTGGTCATTGCAGCTATTAGCTTGACTAATTATTCCAACAGCGCAAAGCGAAGTTCAGGGTCGAGTTTGCTGCACGACTTTAAAGTGCCACTTTCCCGAGTTATGACTGAAGATTTCTCTATCAATCCACAATAGCCATTGTCTCGTTGATCTGGCTGCCTGTCTTATAACTTCAGAAGCCTTATAACCTCATTACTGCTGACACACCCTGATCGTAACTGCTGTTTCTTTCCCTACGGACCCTTTTCATTCGGTCGGTTTCTCCTCCCATATCACTCCCACATCACAATGACACCCTCTTCTCGGCCCACCGGAAAGCGCCTACCGATCAGCTGCCAGGCTTGTCGAACGAGGAAGATCCGTTGTTCCCGTGATGGACGTCCTTGCCAGACGTGTGTCCGACGCGGCCTGGGCGCCGAGGACTGCATATATCTTGGTCAACCAAGACTGTCGTCTGAGAACTCATTAACTGCAGACGCCACGGTACAGAACGAATTGCTCGCACGAATCCGCAATCTGGAGGATCTGCTTCAAAAGCAAGTTGGCTCGCAGCCGGGCTCTCACTCTCCTCTACCCTCGCCGAGCTTGACAGGGACTTTCTCCGAGCCAGACAGTTCTGTCGGTCCAGGTTCTGAACATACCCGAAATTCTTTGCTGAGCAGCGTCGGCACATTGCAGACGTTTACATCGGGATACGTCCGATATTTGCCGTTGGCGCGACAATGGAGCTCAACGAACCACACTAGTTCTCCGGGGGGTCCTCTGCTGGATGTCAACTCTGAGATTCCCGATGATGATGACGATTTATGTATCCCCTTTGCAGGGAGTGTAGCATCACGAGAAGAATTACTCGCCATTCTACCGCCAAGCCGGTATTGCGACGCTCTCAAAGATGTCTACTTTCGTGTTTTCTCTCCCGTAAGTCACTTACATTCTCGCGCGTCATCTTGAACTAATAACCTTAGCTTTTCCATATTCTTCATGACCTTACGTTCGAAGCCGAATACCAGCAATTCTGCCATGACCCTAATAGTGTTACGACCGCATGGATCTCTCTGCTGTTTGCAATTCTCTCCATTGCTGTAACCACTCTTCACGATGATGACCCTCTGCTCTCTGACCTGGGCCGAGAGAAGACTGTCAGCCGCAATGTCAAGGTTCTCTCCGCTCGCTATAGGTCTGCTGCCTTGCGGTGCCTGGCCGCGGACGGAGTGATGTCCCGTCACTCGATCAACTCGTTACAGTCCCTCATCTTGATTATTTATGCACGGTTTCACCGCGGGTTACCAACCTGGACTCTGTTGGGCTTCACTCACCATACTGCGACCTCCATGGGCTGCCATGTCGACCCTGAACGGTTTTCTCTAGGTCCTATCGAGAGAGAAGAGAGGCGGCGCGCTTGGGCTGGATTGTCAATGCTGTATGTCAATCAAAACGTCACGTTCGGCAACCTGAATCCGGGTTTATATTCGTTTGGTGTGAAGTTACCTCTGGACGTCAACGACGTGGACCTCCTTACTGGGACTGTCTCGGAGCCTGTTCCTCGTCCAACGCAGATGACCTACCTACTGCTACAATACCGGCTGCACAATATCAGCTCCATGATCTGTGACACTCTTTTTAGCTTTCCGCCCAGATATTCGGTCGCTCAAATCGAGACTGAGATTCTCACAGTGCATGAAACGTGTGAGAAGCGTTACCAGCTGGAGCCGGGAACTGATCCTCTTCCCGTTCACCATCTTGCCAATCTAAACATTCTCTACAGCTACATCCATCAGCTATACCTTTTGCTCCTCCGCCCAGCCCTATGCCGTTATCTACAAGGCGACATTACAACTGAGACCTGCGCCGCACGAGCAAAGTGCGTCGCGTCAGCAAAAACATCTCTCGCTATTCACCAAACGCTCTATGAATCTCCGCAGTTCGCCGCGTACAAGTGGTACAACAGTGGCCTTGGAAGCTTCCATGCCTTCCACGCTGCTGTTATCCTCTGCATTATGCTCATGTACCCGGAGAATCACTACGAAGCCCACGACACGAAGGATACCCTCTGGAAATCTCTGGACATCTTTGCATCTCTCTCCAACCGCAGTAGTTTCTGCAGCAAAGCTGTGCCCGTCCTCCGTCAGATTATGTAAGTTTACACCAATCCTCAAGCGCATAATTCAAGAATTAACAATTGCAAACAGTGACGCAGCCTGCTCTAAATCATACCACCGACAACAGCAGCAATTACTGACCCCGCCTTTGGATACGGCCGGCATGCTTACGCCCGCAACGCCAGTCACGACTACACCCCCTATGAGCTACGCCCAGTCTCCCATGGAGTACGTCTCCGAGCCCCTTCTCGCTCAGCTCCATCCGCAGAACTGGATATCACCTACTTCTGTCCCTTGGGACGGGTGGGACTGTCTCTCTCTCTTTTCGTCGCCCACGTCCGCGCCTGCACAGTTTATCACTTGACGGGACTGCTGTTCAGTGAAGCAAGTATTTATTGCTGATCGTACGGTAAACTTGACTACATTACCGCCTCACGAGGCAACCCACCATGACCTAGTCGGGACTGCGACGCCGTACCGCCTGTGGTGGGGGCCTTCAGCTGTCCCCACAGGCGACTGACCTTTATAAGCTGGCACTTGACACGCACGCGAAACATGAGGAAATATCCTGCAGTCTCCCTCGGGGTAGGGTACATTACAGAGGTTTGTCAAGGCCTCCTGTGCGGAACAAAGTTTGGATGGAACTCCAAACAAACCCGACTTGAAGGGCGAAGAATCGATAGATCCGAGAAACGTTGGAAGAAAAATATCTTCCGACTTCACACAGTGCTCAACTCTACCATCTCTTCAATGAAATACCCCTCCTATCCCTGCACTATCATACTGCGGGTAACCTTCATACCCTTCACACAACTAGATAAAGAGCCACAACTCTGGCCAACATCATAGACTATATAATGGAATTCATGGTTACCTAGCT
>JOMC01000291.1:0-25504 GCA_000812125.1 Aspergillus ustus | reverse complement strand
TCCACACCCTGTGGTTGTATGTATCAGACAATATAATAGGTAAGCTTAATGATGATAATGCAAAAGAGAAGACCGGCCCTCAAGCACTTGAAGAATGGATAGCATGGGATCCCATAGGCTGCATCCGGAGGTGGATATTAGAGTGTATCCCCTAGACCAATTGCGGCAAGGGCTAACAAATATCTACGACCAGCGTAGGGATATGGAAAGTGAATACTGATCTCCACACTGCGCAGCTGGCGACGAGATGTCGACGAGGACATGGTGGTAATTAGTTATGTGATACATACACTTGGTAGCCTAGATTACTCTCATTGCATAAGCGTGGTTTTTGTTGCAACGAGCAAGAATATCATGACTATCCAATGCCAGGAAACCCCCGGGCCAGGATGCTATTTTTACTTGAAAACCCTAATAAATACTTCCATTCACTCCTGTTACTTCAATCGCGTTTGAGGCACGGTAAATACCTAGAATTTACCCTCGACACCATGCCACACCTAGTCATTTGCCTTTTTTGTTGGCTGCTTGTTGTTATAGCCTAGAGTTTCTTTTGTTTCTGTTTTTTTGTTGTATTAGCTACCAGTTGTGTAAATCAGACAGCTAGTTTTAGACTAGAGCAGCGAGACACAAGCTTATTTATATTCTAGTTGATTGCCCCGATTTGGCAGACGTAGCTCCAGGGTACGGATAGTTCAAAGTAGAACACCCTCACATGACCAAGCACGTTGTACTAGTGCCAGTAGCAATACCTGTATTGCCTACAGCGAGGGCTGCTATTAGTCCTTGCTTAAAACGAAAGTCGGCGGGTAGGGTCCTAACGTACCTGCAGCAACGAGAGCAGTCGTAATACCAGCTCCAATCCCATTTACCGTAAGATGGCCGACAGTGGCCTTGTATTGCCAATGCCTATCCTTGGAGGTCGCAATCTCCTGTTGTTTCTGGTATACCAAGTCATCCTGCTCGCTATAAGAGAACGACAGTCTTGACTCTCTGGCTTTCTTCTTAAGACATCCAAACCCACTCCTCCAGCGTCGGTAACTCTTCCTCTTTTGCGGTAATCTCTTGATGAAACTCTTCTCCTACGAGGTTAAGTTTATCTGCTTAAGATCTTGATACCTCGCGATGGAGATGCTGAATTGACTTGCGGAGCGAATGTTTCTCCGGCTCTTTTTTTTTCAACCACTTTCCTGATCTTAGTTTTTAACTCTTGCAGCTCTGCCTAGTGCTGGAAGTCTGACTGGGCTAGTTGTCCCCTGAGCTTAGTCTTAATCTCACACAACTGTTGCTTATGCTCCTCCCGTGCCTTGTACAGGTCACCGGAAGCCGCACCCCCGGCGTCTGTATCACCCAGCGTCTTGTGCTCGAGGATGATTTCGACTTGTAGTCGCAGAGACTTCGGTGTGTAGCCACGCATGTTGGTTTGTACACTCAGATGCGCGATAATTCGCCGCACGGCCTGGCCTCGGCATGACAATCCCGCCAGCCGCACTCGTTGATTGGGACCCTGTTGGCGTATGCTGCACTGAGATATGACGCTAATGTGCTGAGGGTCTCATTGTCGGAGCGTGTCGTGTTGTTGAAACCCAGTGTATTAATTAAGTGGATGGTCGGCGCGCCAGAGCAGTGGTCAGGGATAATATAGCTTTATGCTTTAATGACTGTGGTGCCTGTATGTGACAATATTGCGCTGGTCAGTTGGCGTGCTCTTGTGTGTAGACCTAGAGTTTTAAGGAAATTGTATAACTCATTCATGGCCAACGACGACGATTTTCACCAAAATTGATTCGCAGGCGCAATTCGACGCTGGAGTTGGGGCGGTATACAGGTAGTACAACAGGATTAGCCATGTCACGACACGTTAGAAGCGCAGGGAAAGCTTCCGCTCGTCGATTTGCGCTGTAATTGTGATGATTAAAAAAGGGCTGTCAGCCCGGCTTGCGCGAACGAGGGGGTCGGCTCCGCCACCAAAAATTCAACCTTTGACACGACTTGTTTCTTGAACCACGTCTTCTAACCATCTTGCGGTTCACCCTCTAAATTGTCTGTACCCCGCAGACTGATTGGGACCCTTAATTTGAAGACAACGAGCCTCCTGGGTTCCGCATCCCACCATGGCTAGCTGCTCAGAACAACCAAGGCCTTAGAGACTTCCGCGGCGGTCGCGAGGCTTGGTGAGTAATGTTTAGTGATTACATATGTAATTGACACCATTTGCTAAAGAGTATAACACCACGTCGGATGTTTTTATTGCTGTTATGGGCGGAACGGGGCCCGGCAAGAGTTCATTCATCTCTTGTTGCTCAGGGAGAGATGTCACAGTCGGGCACGGGCTTGAGGCGTGTGAGTTGGTGGAAGGAAAGTGGGGGACGAAGAATGGGCAAAGAGGCATTGCATTAACCGCAGAGGGCAGGCACGGTCGAGGTCGGCGGCTACGCATACGATTTCTCTCCCACGCCCATAATTTCCCTCAGGGCCTGTGCTGTAGTCTGGTGATACCCAAAGAGCGCGGGAAGCCGCATATATTGCACACCGCAATAAAGAATATCCATTCATGTCCCAAGCATTCAGATCGACTCCTCGCTAATCTAATAGGCCTGTAACTAGCGCACTATGTTCGCGCCGGTCTGTAATAATAAGTAGACTGTAATAATAAGTAGTGTTCGTTTTTTCGTGCTAATTCTCGCGTTAATATTCATTTTTATAGTGGCCAGCAATATCTTAACTATATCCATCCGCTGTTCTTCTTAATGCGCATGTTCACAGCGAGGTATGTTGGAAGTCCCAAAATGGCACTAGTCAGCGCAACATCGTCGATGTGGACGTTGCTGGCCTTTAGGGTTCGGGAGACTATATCGCTGTACCCTCTTAGACAGGCGTATTGCACTTGCCCCAGCTGTCTAGAGTATTAATATCTTCGGCCTCGCCGTGATATCTCAAATAGCTTGGATAGGCCCAAACCATACACAGATATAAATCACTTTGGCGCCCTCCCAGATAGGATTATGCGAGTTCTTAGCGTCAACTTGACACCGATGCTGTCATGTGGCGTGAATAAGTCCCTTAACAAACTTGGAATCCTGCAGGAGACACTGTGTCTCCATTAAAGCTTGGTTATTGTCCTTAGTCAAACTTGCATCCTGAACATAATCTCCCTAGAATTCCAGGGCATACTCTAGAATCTGATACTCCTTAACCTTGAGTAAATATTTTATAATGTCTCAGTGGCAAAAGTCCTTAAGGTATACGCATTTGTAGGAACAGCCTGTGCGCCACTGTGAAGCTCACATTAGCAGTGCATGCATAGTAGGGTCCTTTTTTTCAACATACAATAACATGCATAAGTCAGGGTAAATCTATTCCTGCGCCCGTCTCGTCGCTGATTTCTAGTTTGCGACTCTTTGCCTGCCAGTCTCGTTTCCAATGTATATCACGGGCCCATGTGAATAAACGGAGCCCAAGAAAGCACGTCATTAGTTTTCTTGACTCGTTTGGAATTCCTGTGACAATGAAGTGCTTCATGCAGCGTGTAAGCAATAGCCTTACTCAAATCACTGCCTGCATCCATCCGACGACCCAATCCTCCATAGAAAAGACGAGATACCTCAACAGCAGCTCTGTCGCCTATTTCCCAAAGCGTGCCAATAACATGAGGGAAACCAACGAGTTGGAAAGCACTTGCAATGTGAATTACCTCATCTAAGAGAATATCCGACGTATTTTCGGCCGTTGAGCAGGCAGAGAGATACGCGAGCTGAGCCTTCTGGTGGTCAATTCCTGCTAGGTCTCTGACAGTGAGAACTGAGCTCGCGTTCTTTTCCATTGTTGGTGACAGCGCAAGAGCGCTACATGAGGGATCTGTTGGGTTGGCTTCTCCGTGGCAAGAGAAGTGGATTAGGTGGCTGCTCGGAAGCTCTCGGAGCACTTCCCCTTTCGTGGGTCTCTCCAGTGTGCTGTATGATACAATGTCCATTAATCCATCTCTTATTGATTGCATCTCCGCTTTGGTGTTTAGATCCGGCTGGCCAGCTCTCTCTGGTGCAGAGACGACAAGCATTCTGATACCGGGCTCATGGGCCCGCTGACCCTGCCTCTCCCGGGAGTATTTGAGTGCTTGCAGAGTTGAAATGTAACTAGAGACGACATAATCCATTGTCGTCGTGCCCTTCCCATCGCCAGCTGCATGCATCGGGAAGAGCCCCATATAGCCACTTGCAACCCACCAGACGCGCGGTGGAGGAGTGTTCGGACAATGGATGTGAGCATGGAAGTGTAGTTCTTCAAGGACTGGGAGAACAGCAGTTTCCCACAGCCAGTGTAGGATACCTTGAAGCTCTTGGTTGCGTTGTTTTCTCGTGCTGGGCGCACCTTTCGAGAGCTGATTCTTGCCGATCACCTTCGGAATGTGAACCCGCAGATCTTTCATGTAGAGATTCGTTAATCGAAGAGTCGTAATCTTGGTGCTGGTAATAATGATCGCGTCGCTCCGGTGTTCGGTAGCGTTGAATACCACAATTGGTCCGGATCCGGCGAGCGAGATATAGTCCTGTTCGGATTGCCGTTCAAGAAAGTGTTCGAACCCCGGGATCGCACGGATTCTGTTCTCTAGGACATTCAGGGTCTTCAAATCTTCTGCGCGCTCGGAGCACGTGGCCATTATACGATGCGGCTGTGGGCGCATAAGTGACTTTCGACGACCTTTCGCTGCAACAGTTGATGGGATATTCTCTGTTGCACGCCGAAAGGACGAGGCGCTGGGCAGCAAAATCCGCTGACGGAGTTGAGTGTATTCTTGATATAGTGCAGGGTGTAATTCCTCCAGACTGGAGATGTCGGTCTTGAGATCGATGGTAAAGCCAGCGATGACACCTCTTCCAGCCTCCAGTATCTGCAGTGCATTCGCTGGTGGCTCGTCTATTTGAAGTGCAGCAGATGCCGCCAGGGACGTGAAACGAGATATATTTTTCAGCAGATGCTGCTGATCGTCTCGGCTCATCCAACGCGGTATAAGCAAAGGGAAAAGGTCAATGACCTCTCGCGCTATTGAGTAAGCCAGGTTCCACGCCTCATGTGCGGCGTAGCAGTAAAAAGCGTTTTTTCCAGCTTTGATACGATCCAAAGGAGGAGAGTTGTTGTGACGGAGGCCCTCGGTAAATAGATCGGCAGATGTTCGACCTTCTACAAGAAGATTGTTAGTGAGATGGGAGTACTCTTTTAAGAGCATGCCAACCGCATTTAAATACATGGCGCAATTGGGATGACTCTCAGGCGCAGCATTGACTGCCATCCACCCCGTACGTGAAGCCTCAATAAGATCTGGTACCTCATCAGTCTGCCGGAAAAGATCAGCCAAGTTGACACTGAGGTTGTAGAGAATGATGCTCCGTTCCGGCTCTTCGTCGGGAATGATTCTGGCGGCATCGCGCTGTGCAGTGATTGCTGCGTTAAGATCACCCACGGCGCCTGTGACACCGTACCGCGATCTCAAGCGCAGCCCAAGGCTATTCAATAAGGTGGACTTTGTTGTGTCTTCAGAAGTGTAGTCATCCAAGGCCTCATTCAGGACACTGATCGCTTTCGTTAAGGTTGACATGTCATTTTTGCGTTCGAAGAGGTACCCGAGTTGGTCACTCAGCGTTTTCAAACATGCCACACGGCTAAGGTGACTATTTGGTGCGTCCGCGATACTCTCCTCCATTAGCTGGATCGCCTCCTCCAGATCAACTAGCGCTTCCAGCTGCTCATATCGGAGCGTAAGCTGCACGCTTAGGCTGTAAAGCATCTCGAACCGATCGAAGCGCCCGAGTGAGGTCGCAGCAAGGGCTTCCTGACAGACATGGATAGACTTTTCTAGGTCTGAAAGGGATCCCAGAACTCGATACCGCGTTTCAAACGCAAGACTTTGGTGCCAAAGGCAGTATGCAGAAAGAGGATGTTCTGCCGAAACTAGGCCGACTGCCCTTTGGGCTAGGTGGATTGATTTGTCAATATCGATTTGACTTCCTGTGACAGTATATCTCTCTCGGAGCCGGCGACTGATTGCACACAGCCTAGTTGGCTGGTCGCAGCCATTAGGCACTTCGGTGCTCATTGCTTCACGAGCCAGCGTGGATGCTAACTCAAAATGTGACATCACTCCCGATTTCCGGTACTTGGCGTACTGTAAGTCACTCAAATCTAAGAGCAGATCAATTCGTCGAGGATCATTTTCTGCGACTCGAGTTAGACTTTCCTGCCCCAGAAGAAGGGCTCGATCCAGGTCTGCCACCGCACCCAAACGCTCGAAGCGGCGTGCCAGGCCTGACGCCATGTGCCACTTGAACTGCGCCATGTCAGGGCCATTGTCAATGCATGCAGCGTCTAGAGTGGTCTGTGCTAGCTCTATGGATCTGGTCAAATCGCTCATATCGTCACTCAAATCATACTTCGTCCCATATAAAACCGCGAGCTGGTCTTTATGGGTGAGGATCCGAGGGTCGTCCCTAGTGAGGCGGGTGATAAATGTGATACACTCCTCTTCGAGCCTAATTGCCTCATCCAGATCTGCCATATCCCCTTGCCGCAGGAAGCGGTCCTCTAGGAGAAGGCTGACGTTGTGCAGCAACTCTGGCCATCTTGGATGATCCGGGATCAAGTTGGCAGCTTCAATACCATAATCTATGGCATCCTCCAAATCCTGAATATTACCTGTAATCATGTATCGCCGCCCCAGTGCATTGCTAAGGTTTTTCAGATACAGTGAACGTTCTGTCGGGTCATCAAGGCTAGTAGAATCGACAGTCGTTCGGGCATAGTTGACGGCCTTCTCGATATCGGGCGGATGCCCCAACCTTTCAAACCGCCGTTCATAGCAGATTCCCAAATTTCCTTGGAACATTGCCAGGTTTTCGTCGTCATGGGCGGTCATGTCTACTGCATGTTGGGCCATTCGCGTTGCAGTCTCCAAATCCTCGATATTCCCAGATTTTGTATACCGGTAGCCGTAAATTATAGAGAGAGTGTTCCTGCATACGGCCCTAAAGCTGGGCCTTGATTCACTGAGGATGAGGGCATGATTTGCTGCAGTAATGCCACGTTCAAGGTCATCAACGTCCTGACTCAACTCGAATCGGTCACTAAGAAAGGTGGCGAGATTGTTGAGCACAACCACTCTTAAGGAGGGGTCATTGATGGTCTGTGATGACTGCTCGGTTAAGTCAATAGCCTCTGAAATGTCCACTGTGTTGCCGCACGCTTCGAACCGTTCTCGAAGTCGTGAACTGAGATCATTCTGATAGATAGCCCGCTCGTTGGTATAACTACTTTCCAGCGCTTGCCGCGCTATATCGATTGAATCACTCAGATAGTCAGTGTCCCCAGTCATACGATACTCGCGCATTAATGCGCGACCTTCACGGCCCAGATGAGCAGCCAAAGGTGAATTGTCCTGAACAGAACCCTCCATCCTTTAATTGTGAACAGTTAGGAAATTTGCAATAGTTGCTCGAGTTGAACAAGAAGGTAAGAGAACTTGCAGCAGCGCGGGGGCGCAATGTTGCTATTTTCACGTGATAAGCCACCATAATCCTTGTTGCTTGTTGGGTTGGGGCGCAGTAATAATATCCCTGTCCTTTTGTTGCGGCGCAGCAACCAACACAGGGTGTTTTTCCCGCTAGTCCATCTGGCCTCAACTCTCATCCCTCTCTGTCTTGATCCGCACGATCATCAAATTATTCTTCCCAACCCTTACAGTCCAGAATCGCGGAGATGGCACCACAGATAATCCTCGGTCACTCCTTTTTCTCACAAGAGGATGTTCAACTGGCCTGTTTGATACCGAACATCAAGGATATAGAGCTCGACGCGCTAGAGAGTGTCTTGCCTTTACAGGATGATAGTTTCACAGTCAAGGATGTAGACGACTTCGCCGCCTTCTTCGAAGACAATGCAGGCAATACCTTCCAGGCATTGCTCGCCCAAATGGCCAGCTGGGCCTCAAGGCGTATCAAGCAGGCGAATATTAGCCTAACTGCGCACAAAGGGCGCATTTACACCCTCAGAAAGCCAACACTATGGTTTCGTCAGCTGTGTGAACAGGCTCAGGTTCGGACATGGCTTCAGGAGCAGATCGAGGATGGGAATCATTGTGTATACTTTGTCGTCGGACTCCACACCCTCTTCGACGCCGCAACTTCGGAGGGGCTAGCGCATGAGTCTGAGCATCGCGGTGGAGTAGCTGTTCCTGTCAGCAATGTACCGTTGGAAGGCACGGGTCAAATTACGCTATCGGCGAGTCATGAACGATCTCGAAACGGATTTCGCAGCTGCGTTGTCCCAGGCGAGCAGATATTTGCTCTTCGGCTGAAGAAGGTCATTCTGCGAACCTGGTGGATGCAGGACGTTGCCAATGTGCGTTTATCGCAGCACAGCCAATGGATAATGGCATCAGACAATCGAGGTTCCGGGGGGGAGGGAGCCGAACTGCTCGAAGCTTTCCTGGAGGAAGATTTGGGCAAAGTGAATGGACCTGAAGAAGACTTAGAAGCGGACTTGGAGCTTGCCTCCGACCAATACGACTTTGTAATTTTAAACAATTAGAAAGTTCTCCGACAGCATAATGTGGATACAATTGGATTGGGTCGCCAGAACGCTATATATATAGGTTTGCTTTCCCCAGTGTTCCAGGGGGAATCAAACCCGCTTCAACCCTCGTGAATGTGTTTGCCTCTTGGAGACTTTTATGTTGCTAGTATCAAGTAAGCAATGAAAATTATATCTCGGCAATAAGTGATAGAGATCATAAATCAAGAGATGGCTGGCCGATGATTGACGGATATGCATGATATTAACAATCACCGCTGTTCCACTTGAGTCGAAGCTTGGTAGCCAGGGTGGTCTTCCTTGTCAAGTAAGGGCTCATCACGTAGTTCTCGAGTCTAAGTTAATAGACAGAATTCCATATCCTTTTCTTCTGTATGATATGGCAAGGGCAGATTACGCATAAATTTAAATCGTGAGCTTCTTTGTTGATTAAATTCTTTCTTTGTTCTAATATGCGCTTCTTGGACATACCTATTGTGTCCTTAGGTTGCTTGCCCGCCTTCGCGGCAAGGAACTCAGCCCGAGTATATCCCTGATGAAGAGCGGTTTGAACCTCGTCTCAAGAAACAGCGACTCGTCTTCTCGGCTTCCATAGAACTCGCTGAAGGTATTTTAGAATAAGGGTCCTTACTCGATTACTAGTGGCATAACCAAGTCCAAGCATATCAACAGGGGGTGCGAAATCTTTCCTGCGTCGGACTGGCAGGGGATATATCGTGACCAGCGTTCTGGAAATTGCAGCTAGAAGTACTTGCCAGGGAGAGCCAGCACGAAGGCACTCAATACACTGCTAGAGAATTTTCTTGGGACAACGTCGTTCGCGCTGCTGTAAATTCTCGATGGCCTTCCAACGTACCGAAAAGCGCGCATGCGTTTTTATTGTATTAAATGCTATTTTGGAAATAGCAAAGCACTATAGCTGTCTGGTAATCTGCCAGGAGCGTATAAAGTACCAGCTACATTCCAGGACGACGTAGAAGTCCTCCTCTAGTTCGTCCAATTGTGAGCGAGCAGTGCCCGTCCAGAGCTGTTCAAGCAGCTTGAGATCTACCCCTGACATCACTAGGACTCCATTAAATTGCGAAATAAAATTGATAATGTGTCGTCTCTCGTTTTTAATTCTTGCTCTCTCGATTCCCCGTTTCCTTGTTTCCTTATATGAACAGTCGCTTCTTCCAAGATGCGTTTTCAAAAATGCCCTATTCAAATTTATATCTTCAGAGTATGGTCGCAAATTTGAGCATGGTCTGAAGCTGCTAGTGGATTTACGTTTCACCACCGACTCTGGTACCTTCCCTTTCAATAAATGGATCTCACAACCATTAATCCCAACGGACCCTCAAATACAACTCGAGAATTATGGCGCCGCCATGGTTCTATATACCAAATATCAGATGGCGAAGCTCATGATAACCTTGACAAGTCCAAGCCTGGCATCAACAGCAAGAGCCTCTAAGGTCAGCTGGGGTGGTTTTGCCTCTACCATATCCTCGAGGAATGCGGCTAAAAAAAATAACACCACCGTGCGCAGTATAGCTGCATCTTTGAATATAGCGAAGAACTTGGCATACTGCTGATGATAATCCATACAGCACTCTTAAGCAATAAAGCCCGGCCTAATTAATAGTTATATCCCAAAGCGATTCCGAAACTGCCATGGCGTTCGATAAATTGTGTTCTCCAGCACTTTCTGATCGATTAGGCCAGGTGATTTTTCGGAGAAAGTATCTGAAGAAACTTTGCCGGTCAATTGCTGTATAAAATGCCAACTTTCTCACCATCTTGCCCAATTTTGAAGTCCATCATCTCTGCTTCTTGGGTTCTTTTTGTACTGGGTCTCGGTCGCCTTGACTACCTTGTCCACGCGGAAGTCACTGCCAGGAGATGTGTTGCTAGGATGCTCTGTTCACTCTCGCTTGGCGCGTCGTACGCCGTCTGCCAGTAATCCCTTGCATTGGAGACGTCAATTTTAGAAGTATTAGCTTCGGGCTTGGCTGGGCCGCTGCTCGCGCGTTTTGTGTGGTGGGAAACTCAGGAGTGCTGGGATCTGGGGAAGCTGAAGGTGTATTTATTCTTCTCTTTGTTTCGTCTCGCTAAGACATCCTTTACATAATGAATCCCGGCTTCCGCCCTTCTTCCGCTCCGCCGCCATCTCGTTAAGCTCCACAGAATTCTCTACGGTCCACGGTCCACGGTCCAGGGGCTTGTCTTGCCTGGGTTAATATGGCTAAAAGCAGCGTATGGAGGGTACTTGCTAGTTTCACATAATCCAACTGTCTGAAACATTCAAGATTGCATGTAGTTGTCAATCCAAGTCAGACCCTGAAACATTTCACATTTGGGGCTCGTTCAAGCACCGGATTCTGTTCTTCAATGATCCCTCCGATATGTAGAGGCTTGGTGATGGCAGGATGCCCTTGAGCATGAGGAAGGTGCTTGATGACCACTTCCACACTGAGTTCAGGAAGCCGTTCCTGAATGTCGCTTGGGGAGGGGAGGTCTTTGACACATTCGAGGAGAGTCCTGGAAGGAAACTTCAACAACCCCCTCCCCCCCTCGTGTCGTCGTCCTTCGCGAGCGAGTCACCACGGTCCGTAATCTCGACTCTCATCAATCTCTTCGCAGCCTTGACGGGAAAACAAAAAAAAAGGCACCGGAGTTGCCGTACTCGTTGTACATGCGGAATCGATCAGGGATCCTTTGCTTATATTTCGCGAAGACTGAGAGCTCCAAAAATGGTGGTGGCAAGGCATGGTCCGCGGAATACACGGACGGATCTGCATCAGCAGAAGCAAGTCAGCGGCGAACGACTCCCAACACCTTCTTTCAGCCTGACTAGCTCACGCATGCGTGAGGCCGATGGAGGTGAAAGTACACCCTTTGCCATTATTGCCGCATCAGAGACCTGCTTCCTCAGCCGGAGCGGACTATCAGCAAAGCCATGGGAGGGCTCCGGCCTGCCTGCCTTGAATGCGGGCTAGGCATTCTGGGCAGGAGGAGGGAGGACCACGCGAGGGGTGGCTTGAGCACTGCTGCTGTTCAAAGTGTGGCGAAAGTGATGAACCGGCAGCTGCGGGCATTATACGGGCAGCAGGATGATGGTTCAACCCATGGGTTGGGGGCGCAGCGTGATACTCTTCGAGCTTCGGTGTGACGGGCTCGAGACTTCTTAAAGAGGGTAGACGGCGATGGCAATAACTGGTTATGATGATGGTCGTTTCATGCTCTGCCCTCTTGCTGGCCAAATGCAGGAATATGCCTATTCCGACCCATTATTCAGGACGGGGCACTGCACGTAGGATGAGCGATGTCAAGCTCACGATAAGGGGGTTTAGATTACAAGGACTATTTAGAATCGTGAACATTTGATTAATTATGGACAAAAGCTGAATTAATAATGTCCAGGGCTCCTCGGACTCGGGCCAGCCTAGAAGATAGTCTCGGAGGGTGTCTGAAAACCCCTCCAACAACCATAGACACTACTGTACTGTACAGTACCGGTCTTAGTCGCGCGAATTGTTTCCGCTTCGAGCCAAACGCAGGGAGAGCCTTGGCATGGTGGGATCAACTCCGTCCCGAAGAACTACGGAGGAACAGATATGAATAGCGCAGGGGGGCAAAATGTCCGATTCCAGCTAGGTTAGAAGTAGCTCTGCTCCGGCAACGGTGTGTTCTTGGCCCGGGACCAGCAGAAGATTGTGAAGCAAGCAATCCTGGGCACGATTTCCAAGATTTGTTGCCAAGGATTGCATGCACCCTTACTACTCTAGGTGAAAATTTGTGATTCGACGGGTTTCAATTTCATCTCCGAAGAATCCCTTCGAGTCTGCAGAGAATGAGATGAAAAGAGAAGTTCCCGGGGTCCAGAATCTCGAAAAGACCCTTCCTTGGTCGTCCGCCAGAATGCAAGCGCTCGTCGGACCGGCGATTGAGGAGTTGGTTCCGGAAGTGAACAGGCGTGGCAGTTCATTATTTCGATGAATAGACCGCATTATTCGCCGAACGACCAGCAATGCCACCCCTCTACAAGAAGCTTCCCATTTTCTCCTGCGCATCCCTCTTTTCCCGAGGTAAAGCACGAAAAACACTTGATTTTGCAGGCGCAGCATATGCCCGAAGCAGGAAGGTAGTATTTACTACTACCTACTATCTACCTAATGTTCCCGCCCGCCAGATTTACAATTGAGATATTGAATACTCTAGGAATCGTTAAGATGGCCTGAGTATGCAGCGTGAACCACTACGTTTCTAATATAACCAGATGAACTTAATTACGATTATTTTTTCTATAGCCAGAACAATCGCGACACGCAGGTTGTCCAATCTCCATGCTGAATAACTGAATAAAGATATATATGCAGGTACGAAGAGTATCCGGCCCAGGGATAGGTGGTTTTTTGGCAGATGCCATTAGACTGACGGCTGATCTTGGCCATATCGCCAAGGCCCTGAGGCCACAAGGCGCAGCAGGCACCGTGCCCCGGGCCATCTGCATCTACTATTGTCTCTGGCCTGGCTGGTCCCCAGGTTTCGTTCGGAGCAGCCCTCTATCAGGCTTAGCTTGCCTATAGTCCGAGATGAGTTTCTCTATATCTAGACGGGTCTACGCCGTCGTTTTGCAGAGGGGTTATCGCAAGCGCTACAATTGTTTAGCGATTCATTCGTGTATTCTCTCTTCTCTCTCCAAGCACGCGACAAACTAGACTGCATGCAACTGCAGCTTACCACGGCCATGGCACCTCCTGGTCCGTCGTTCCGCGCCGCCAGGCAGCGGCAGCGGCAGAGCGTTTGGGCCATGCTGACAGCGTTCACCCTACTGGCCATGATGGGGTTCCAGCTCGCACACGCCGCTGACCTCCAGCCTCGCGCTCCAATAGCCAACGGCGTCGAACTGAGGGTGCTTGCGCTAGGCGAGTACGTTTTGTCTCTCTCTCTCTCTCTCTCTCTCTCTCTCTCCCACAGGCGAACACACAAAAGGACACAACACTAACATCCAATCCCTCTCGCAATGCAGCTCAATCACATACGGCGCTGGAGACGCAAACTACAACGGCTACCGCGGCCCGCTATACGCCCAGCTGACAGCGCGCGGGAACACAGTCGACATGGTCGGCCGGCAGCACAGCGGGACATTCGCAGACACCGCGCACGAGGGCTACCGCGGCTTCTTCATCTCGGAGATCGGCGCCTCGAGCAGCCTGGGCCGGTACGCGGGGCCGAACATCGTGCTCGTGCACGCGGGCACGAACGACATGCACAAGAACATTGACATCCTGAATGCGCCGAGCCGCCTCGGGGACCTCATCGAGCTGGTCTTCGAGACCGCGCCGGATGCAGTCATCTTCGTTGCGCAGATCATCCCTGCGGATAACGCGGTCAAGCAGGCGCGGATTAATGATTTCAATGCCGCGGTCCCGGGCGTTGTGCAGGGATTTCTGGATAAGGGGAAGAAAGTGGTGATTGTGCGCATGGACCGGGCACTTTCCGTGGCGGATCTGCACGATGAACTGCATCCTTCTGTTGCGGGGTATGCGAAGATGGCGGATGCGTGGTATGAGGCCATTGAGGCTGCTGATGGGGATGGGCTTATTACAAAGCCTGGGAAGGCGATGGCCCCGCCTCCCACTCCGGCCGGTCCGGAGAACTGTAGGCCGTCGCCGAACTGGTACAAGACCGGCGCCAAAGCACTGGGCCCGCAAGCGTATGTTACTTACTATGTTCATGTTCTTCCCCATCCGTCCGTCCGTCCGCCCGGGCGTGTTCTTTCAACATCCGACTAACCTTTTGCTTGTCTTGTCCATCATCCAGAGAGTACAACGACGGCCCGTTCAAGCCTAGCTGGGCGAACCGGGGGGTCATTGCCGAAGGAGCCTGCCCGCGATCCAAGGTCCACTTTTTCGACCTCGACGGCGATGGCCTGAAGGACTACGGCTGCGTTCAACCACAGAACGGGGCCACCAGTGTCTGGCGCAATATCCCCGATGCTAATGGAAGGGCATCGGGCGAGTGGGAGGCCCTCGGCGAGATTGCAACTGGGAGAGATGGTCGCGACGGCACGGGCGTGATGTTTGCCGAGTTAGTTCCTCCCCTCCCCTCCTTTCTCCTTCCTCCGTTTTTTTTTTTTTCTTCACATTCCTGACTTCCTCGTCTTCTTCTTCTCCCCAGCTTGAACGGCGACGGCTTCGACGATTACATCTACGTAGCCGACAATGGTGAAGTCGAAGGCTTCATCAACCTAGGCAGCAGGAACGCAGACGGGGTATGGCGCTGGAAAGGGCTCGGCCGGATCGCTGGAGGCGTAGGAGCGACCAACGAGACGCTGCAGCTGGTCGATCTCAACGGCGACGGAAGAGCCGATTTCTGCATCGTCAATCAGGACACCGGCGAAGTCACCGGCTGGTGGAACACAGGCATCAGCGACATGCCGGACTACTACAAGGTCGGCGTGATTGCCACGGGCGAGTCGTTCGGCCCGGATAGCAAAGTCCTCCTGGCTGATCTGAGCGGGAACGGGCGCGCGGACTATCTGATGGTTGGCCTGCAGGGCAAGGTGACCGGGTTTCTCAACCGCCGGCAGGAGAAGGGGACAATTCCGAGGTGGATGAGGATCTTCCATGTGGCTGATGGGCCGGAGGGGACGGCGCAGGATGAGGTCTTTCTTGTTGATATTACGGGGGACGGCAAGGCGGACTATTTGCGCGTGAATAAGAAAAACGGGAGGACGGAGCTCTGGGAGAATCTGGGGACTGGGGGGAAGTTTCAGGTTGGGGACGGGGTCATGCTGGCTGACTGTAAGTTCTCTATCTATCTAGATCTTGTTGTTGGAGGCTTTGTGGCCCTTCTGACATGCGCTAGTGAACGGCGATGGCGTGGCGGACTACTTCTGGGTCGACCAGGACGGCAGGGGATACGGCTACATCAACGCTGGAGGGCCCCAGGATGCATGGCACAGCGTCGGCCGCATTGCCGAGGGAACAGGAAATGGCCGGTCGCGGGTCCACACGGCCGTTCTGACCAGCAGCGGGCGTGCGGACTACGTTGTCGTGGAGGAAAGCATTGGACAAGCCTCGTGGTGGGAGAATCTGGGGCCGGACACTGACTACGCCTGGCAGGCGCGCGGAGTGTTTGCCACGGGGCCCAAGAACACCGTCGAGACCAAGTTCGGCTGGAAGTTTGACTCCAGGAACGTGCGCTTTGCTGAGTACGCTCTCCCCTCCTCTCTTCCTATTTTTTTTTACCGATCCGCTAACCACGATACAGCCTGAACGGGGACGGATTCGACGACTACCTATATATCAGCGAGTTTGGCGCCGTGGCCATGTGGCAGCACACTGGGCGCGACCCGCCAGACTTCCATGCCGCGAAGCTCGTCGCCGATGGAGTTGGTGTGGCACCGATGGACATTCAGTTCGCTGACACAAACGGGGACGGGCTGCTCGACTATGTGGTCCTGGGTCGGGTGACGGGCGAGGCCCGCGTGTGGATCAACAAGGGATTCAAAGACGACGGGAGCATTGCCTGGGCTGAACCCATTAGCTTTGCGGCTGGCACTGGGTCGCCGAATATAAATATAAGGCTCGCCGAGGTAGGCCCGCCCACCCACTTCTTTTCCCTTTGCGGGTCATGAGAGCTAACTCACTGAGTGTTCTAGATGACTGGGGAAGATGAACGTTGGGACTGGGTCTCCATCGACCCGGACCACGGCGCTCTCACCCTCTGGCAAAACCAATGCTACCGTATGGATGGGGGAGGAGACGACGACAACAACGACGACGACGACGACGACACTGACCTTCCCGGCGGCGGATTCCCGGAGCTTCCCGACGGCGATTACGACAACACGCCGAGTACGGAGTGGATGGACCCGAAATACAACTGCATGAACGAAGCCGTGCAGCAGGTCACCATGCCGCCGGATGAGCGATGGGAGGCTGTTCTGGCACCCGACGCATGGAAGTACGCCCTCTGGGCGTGGCGCAAGCGGATCAATGACTCCGACCGGATCCTCACCTTCTCGCAGCACGTTTCCCAGACGCTGGACTACTCGCAGAACATGAACTGCGGGGACCTCAATGACCAGAACGGGTGCTATGGCGATGCCAAGTGTGACGAGCAGGACCCGGGCCCGGCGGCGTATTTCATAATCCTCTCGTTTCAGGCGATCTCCAAGGTAGGACACTTCATGAATTTGCGTGAAGGCTTCCTTCTTTCCGGATTGGATATATGGCTAACGAAAGGGGGCTATCTAACAAGACACTCCGCAACATCTACGCGGCACTGGGCGACGCGCGAGACCGCGTGGAAAACCAGATCGGGCCGTTCGCGTCCAAGTTCGCTCCAAGCAAAGAAGACGACGGCCTAAGCACAATCATCATCTTGGACATCCTCTCCCTCGGCTACGCGGGCGCCATGGCGCCGATCTGGAACAAGTGGGTGTCCCAGACGCAGTGGGGGTCGAAGAACGGCAACGGGCCCACGGCACAGGCCTTCACCGACGGTATGACATTGCAAGGGATCACGCTGGCGAAGGACATTCTGGCCCAGAACGTGTGGGAGGCCGAGAAGGTGCTGGAGACGCAGGTCGACAATGTGGTGTTTTCGTGGCAGAATGCCACGTCCGAGTACGCGCAGTCCCTGTTTGACGGGACGCAGGTCGGAATCAGTATGCTGGGCATCCTGCTCACTGAGGGGAAGATGATTGATCCGCGGCTGAGCCTGCCTGGGCCCATTGATCTCGATTTGCAGATTCGGAGGACCCTCTGGGCACTGCTGATCCCTGCGGGCTGGAGCATTTCTGGACGGGATTTGAATCCATTGTGCGTGCAACATACCCCTCCCTGGCTTAGCTGGATCCCCCTTGCTCAGTTTTATAAATTCTGTTCTTCCAAGCCATGAGAAACTAACCCGGATTATGTTGCCGATATATTAGCATCGTCGACACCGGCCTCAGCTGCGAGGACGCCCCCAAGGACGACGATTTGCAGATTCGTCTCGAAAAAGACACACTAAACGACAAGATCATATGCGATAAGAAGGCCGACCGGGCCTACTATCTGGTCAGCGCTACGGACCCGAAGGACAAGTGCCGGCATGGGAGCAACACGGGCGGCTACGGGTGCGACAAGTTCGAGGACCTCCCAGGAGCAGACGAACTGGTCGGGACGACGCCGGAAGACGAGGAGGACAGCCAGAGCCTACACTGGCAGATGGTGGACGTTGAAGATATTGTCTTTGGGTAAGCCCCAGCCCAGCCCTCTTTCTTCCTTCGTTCTTCTATTTTTCACTAACCCCCGCCTTTTTTTTTCTATTTATTTGTATAGCTCTCTCGCAACATACAAAGCAAATGGCAACAAGAACGTCGAAGAGCCCAAGCCATTCAACGACTGGGAGTCTTCATCCGACTGGGGGGAAATGCTGGAAAGCCTCGTCGACTCGGATATCCGCGCGCCCTGGGTATTCACGATCCCCGTGTGCGGAGTAAATGAGGCGCTCTGGAACTACTTTCACTCCACAAGCACGGACCGTGGGGACAGGGATCCGACATTCCCTTGTGGTGAGAATGAGTGGACGGACTATTGAGGTTGGGTTGGAGCAGCATGCTGCCGGGACGCGCCCCCCCCATTCTAGCTTGCATCTTACCTACTAAGGAGGACTTACGTAGTGTGGTTAGATGTTAGGCTATCCAGGCCTTATTAGGTTACCTTCTATGCGTAGCTATAACTATTGGAAGGGCTATATATTTTTAGTAAACTAGTTGCTAAGTATATATATCCATACCTTTATTAGACTATGCTAAGATAATAGTTATTTTCTCTACTAGCAGTGGTTGCACCTTTACCTTTGCTATTATAAGAGACTATTTTAGCTTGGCGGGGATTCCTTTGCAGAGTTTTGCTTTAAATATAGAATCTGGTTTAATACTTTAGCTGAATAGGATTAGTATTACAAGGAACACCTAGCTGAACCTAGCAAGCTACTCCACTATGATCCTATTATCTTCTAAAACTGCCATGTCAAGCCAGGATTTTACCCTTTCTATTTAGGGGATTAAGATCTGTGCCTAGCAAGGAGACTGAAATAGTACTTAGAAGTAGGTAAATAGTATAAGCATGTTGAACTTCACCTTGATTCCAAGAAGCTTTCCAACTATTTTAATTGTCAACATCCCGCCTATGTGGAGAAATATGACTCTCTGAGGGAGTTACAGTGGCACCTCGAGGATGTTCACTGCTTTAAGCCTCCTGGAGGCAAGAAGAGAGGGCTGGAAGATTAGACACTAAGTAAAAGAGCTTTAATATGCCGTTCTGCTAATTGGGAGAGAGGACTTTCATATTTTTTTATGGGTAAACGCGAAGAACTTGATTTGATTCTAGGTACATTCTATCCTTTGACACTTGTTGGTAAGACCTGGAGCTACGATCTTTTAATATCTCTTTCCTACGCATCTTTTTATGATAGCCTAGTTATATCAACGTCTCTTTATCCATAACATCTGATGCGCGATTACCGGTGCTGGGCAATTCCGTTGAAGGACGGCTTCATTTCATGATCCACTTAAATGCTTGAAAATAGAAAAAGAAAAAAAAAATTATATTGAGTATTCTTAAATTAACTGAACATTCAACTGCACAACACCATCAACCATGGTGGGGCTCTCCGCCACACACCCTTTCTCTAACCGCTTTCCTAGTTCCCAATCCAACTAACTACTCAGATCTTCATTCAGAACAATTAGAACAGTAATGATCATGGCATATGCATTTATATATGTACTTGTGTCCAGGGGATATATTCCATTACACCCCAAGGTGAAAGTACGGGGCCCAAAGCAGAGGAGTCAACGACGGCTCATACTCGTCATCACTATCAGAAAACGCCGCATCTCTCTCTTCTCTCTCATGACCAAGTGCCTCAGTCAGGGAACACCCTTCATCATCAACAAATCCAGCAAGCGGCGGGGCGAGGGCCTCCCGCGTATACCAACGATCTGCCAACCTGACAAACAGTTCGAGGGTCGGTTGTTCGCTGCCAAGCCCTTTGTTGTTATTGCGATGGCCATTGCCATTGCTGCTGGTCTGTGTGCGAGAGCTGGAGCCGCCAGAGAGAAACGGGTTCTTGCACTCCTGCCGGCCATGGCGCTGTCGCACCTCCTCCTTTGCGATCCTTGCTTCGCGTGACTGGATATCGAGGCGGCGGAGTTGGTGGATGGCATGATGAAGCCCCCGACACACAGCCAAGTCCGTCATGCCCTCTCTTCGTAGCACATCGTAGAACGCTTTCGCCACATCGACACAGTGTCGGTCGGAAACCGCCCAGAAGGTTCCAATCACATGGCGGAATCCGGCCAGTTGGCACGCACTGACCAGATGGACGGCTTCGTCCGCGAGTTTGTTGTACTTATTCGAACCCGTGGAGCACGCGGAAAGATATGCCAGAAACGGCGCATGCCCGCCCAGCCAGTTGTCGCGGAGGTCGGCCACGGATAACGGGCTCGTCTGCCAGTCTTCAAGGAGCAGGCAGCTGCGCGAGGGGTCGGACCCGTGCGACTTTCCGTGACCCGCGAAGTGGAACACGGTACACTTTTCGAGTGTGCTTAAAACGTCCGCTTTGCGGTTTTGTTTTGCGTGGATGGGCTGTAGGTCCATCTCTTCGCAGAGTTTCTCGACCATGGCGACTTCGTCCGAGGCAAAGGGGAGCGCCTTCTGTTCGGGAGTCGTTTCCATAGCCACAAGCAAAGCAGAAGGGGGGGAACCACTCTTCCGCTCCTCACTAACAACGACTTTCTGTTGCTGCTGACGACCACGGATCAGAGCTTTGATGGAGGAGCTGTAGGATGACATCACTCGATCCATCACAGTTTCCCCTAGCCCCGCCGCGGTATGCCGTCCTGCGGCGTGTATTGGAAGATGGCTGAGAGACCCCGTGAGGATCCACCAGACTCGAGGTATGTCGGTGTCATCGGCTGGAGGTCCATGCAGCTCCAGTGCTTCAAGACACGGTTGTGCAATCACATCCCATGCCCATTCAAGGATCCATGTCACCACATGGTTCCCATGCAGATGAGGCGAAAGTAATTTCTGGCCTATTTCTTCTGCCTGAGTGAAATCCACCTCGGGAAGCTGTACCAGCTGTACCCCAGCCGGGGTGATAATAAAAGCGTCCGAGCGAACTTTGCTAATGTTGACGACAACGATACTCCCCAGAGTTGCAGCAGCCAGTATCTGGTCAGGAGTTGGCGGACACAAGAAGCTTTCGAATCCAGCTTGCAACCGGATTGAACTGCATATGTCGTGAAACTGTTGCTCCTTTTCGCGGCGTTCTCTGGATCGCCTTTCCCACAGGGAGGTTTCGAACCCTGATTGAGCTTCCGGCACGTCGAGAGCATCTCGAAGGGCAATGAATTGGCTAGCTAGGTCGGGAAACTGAGCCTGAAGATCCGAGAGATCCGCACGCATATCCATGACGAGACTTGCGATAACTCCTCGGCCCAATTCAAGAAGACCCAGTGCTTCCACAGCTGGACTTGCAGTATTAAGGGCCGCCGCCGCCGCCATTGATGACATCCCACTAAACCCGGCCAGCAGGTGCTGCTTATCCGAGTTAGGCAGAGACAAAGGACTGATCATTGGGATAAGATCGAGGCTTTGTCGGAAGAATTGCGCGGACTGCTCCCATACGCCAGTATATGCAAACATCGTGCCGAGCCACTCAGCGCTGCGGAGACGAATCATCGGTCGAGTATTATTGCAATCCAACACATCTTTGAAGGCTTGGATGCATTGGTCGAACTCAGTGGAGGCCCCCGTAATCTCATACTGCGTCGCCAGGATCAAGCCCAAGTTGAACAAGTACGTTCCCCGATCGGGGTGATCGCGCGGCGTTTCCTCCGCGGCCTTGTGCGCAGCTTCGGACGCCCGGCTCAGCTGCTCATGTTTCTTCTCGCTCTTCTCGGACCCGCGGATCAGATTGGCGGCAAGGTTATTGAGGGCCCCGCGCCGAGTTTCCTGGCCTACTGCTGTGTTTTCAATGGCGGACTCGTAGAGCCGGATAGCCTCGTTCAGGTCAGCTTCTTGTCCGTGAAAGTCATACCGTTGCGTTAGGCGATTACCAAGGCTCATTTGATACCCTGAGCGTGATATGGTGGGGATGTCAAGAACGTCTACAGCAGTTGCGAGGGCACGTATAGAGTCATCAAGGGCTTCGACGTCCTTTGTCCGTTCGAATAGGGCACCCAGTGTCGCACCAAGCGCATTGAGTCGATGTGCATAGTCAGGATGACCTGCAGGCGTAGCGTCGACAACCATGCGTGCGATCTGGGTCGCACGGTTAATATTCTCACGTTCCCCTGTACGCTCGTACCGGACCCGGAGCAGATCCGCTAGGCTGACAAGGTACTGGGCTCGCTCAATGTGGTCTGCACCCACGAAGTCCACAGCCTGCTGAGCGAGTCCGATGGCTTTGTCTAGGTCGTCTATATCCCCCAGACGTTCAAACCGGTTTCCCAGCCGGATGGAAAGCTGGTAGAGAGCTTTTGATCGGTCCTTATGGTCCAAGGGCAACATATAAACTGCCCTTCGCGCTACATCGATCGCTTCATGGAGATCGCTCATGCTACCGCTGTACTCGAACCGTAGCCCCAGCCTGTGAGCAAGGTTTTGCGTTCCATCCTGCGACGGCGGGTTTCGTTTGCCTCGCTCTTCAACCACGATCTTGGCGTAGTTGATGGCTTGGTCGAGATCCTTATACTCTCGCGTACGCTCAAAGCGCTTTGAAAGGGCCTCGCTTAGAGTTGTATACAGTAATATGTGACTCGAATGGTTTGCTGGAGTGAGCTGCCGGGCCTGCTCGACCAATTCCACAGCCTCATTGAGGTCGCGCAGATCCCCAATCTGTCCATAGCGAGTTATCAAGGTTATCGCCCAGTTGTTGAGCATTAGAGGCTTGGTGATATCCCCATCAGGAGTGTTTTGTAGACTCAACTGGTGGAATTCTACTGCTTCCTGCAGGTCCTCAATCCGTCCAGTTTGCTCAAATAACTCGCAGATATTAATCGCCAGGCTGTCTAGAATAACGGATCTTTCCACCTCGCTCTGCATGTGTAGTCCCAGAGCCTCCTTGGAGACTGCAATGGATCGGTGCAGGTCTTCGATCTTTCCAAGTCTTCGAAACCGAGCACGAAGCACGGTCCCAAGGCCGCTGAGGACGTGCGCTCGCCCCCCGAGTGTCACTGGGTGTGATTCCGCGGCCGCATTCAGCAATTCGATACCTTTATCGAGGTCCTCAATATTCTCCGTCCGCTGATATCGGAGACGGAGCATATTCCCAAGATTGAATCGCGGGACGCTCAGACGGGGGTCATCCTCTGGGTAAGCTGCCAACGCGCGAGAGGCAGCCGCGATCGCATTTTCCAGATCGTCCCTATCATCCATTAGTTCGAACCGTGCCCCGAGATATGTTGCAAGGCTATTTTGATATTCAGGCCAGAGAGTGGAGGAGGCTGGAGAAGCACCATCTGCGGCTTCTTTTGCTGAACGGATTGCTTCATCAAGGTCGGCGTTGTTTCCGGTTCGCTGGAACCGTTTATACAAGTGCCGCGCTGAATCGTAGAGACGGTCAAGCCGCTGGTCAAGCTCTGTTGCTATGCTAGCAGCCAAGGTTGATGCGCTGACAGCTTCGTGCAGGTCCTCGATCTGGCCCCGATGATCATACTTCCTCTCATACGCCATTGCAATGTTACAAAATGATTGTGAAGAACTCGGGTGCGTCCGTGGCAGAGCGTCTGTCAGTTTGGTGAAGACCGCAATAGCGCGGTCCATGTCGACTGGATCTTTCGTCCGCCCGAATCGCACATGGAGACTGACCGCGAATGTGTTTGAAGTCGCAATCATATCCGGATGATCGGGGGCCAAGCGCATCCCGCTTAGAACTAAACTAAACAGCTCTATATGGTCATCCAGATCCTGCATATCCTCCTTGATCGTGAACCGTTTTTGCAGTAGATCGGCAAGGGTGCCTAGGAACTTGTGTCTGTCCTCGTGCTCTGGCGGGAGAGCATCCAGCACCACCTTCGCGAGGGTGATCCCCCGGTCGAGGTCGTCGCTGGACTGCACGACTAGGAAGCGCCTCCACAAGACTTTTATCAGGTAATCAATACACTGCAGGAGGGTCTTATCGTGGTCCGATTCCAAATTTGGAGATGAAAACTCGAATACGGGCTTAGCTTCGGGGTCAGCAGTGTCTGTACCAGCAACAAGTCGTCCATAATCTATCGCCTGGTCGAGAGTGCCATAGTCCTTTGTGATTATGAAGCGCTCCTCAAGCCAGTCAACAAGGAAATTTAGAATGGATATCCGTGGTAAATCATTAGCGGGGCTGAATTCGACAAACCGCTTTGCGGCTTCGATCGCCTTGTCCATGTCCTCGAGTGTTTGAGTTTGGGAATACAGGTGCCGAAGCCAGTGCACGTAGTCCTCGAGGTGTAACCTCCAATTCGGGTACCTATCACCATCGGGAGGCCGATCGTGTATATAAGCAAGTGACTCTCCAAGCTCGATCGCGCGGCGAATGTCCTCAACTACGCCTGCACGCATGAAGCGGGTGCAGAGCCATTCTCCGAGCTGAACGGCATAGTCGGCACGGTCCGCGGAGTCAAGTGGCATTACTTGCAGTATGCGCTCTCTAGCCACAATAATCTGATCCAGGTCTTCAGGCGATTCAAGTGTTTGGTAGTAATGGCCTTCGAGACACGTGGCTAAAGCCTCCAGGAATGGGATCAGATCCGGGTCGTCATCTGCTGTTGCTGCTACGGCAAGGCGCGCGAACTGGACTGCCTGGTGAATATGATCTGTCTCTCCTGTAACCTCGGACGCACTCCGAGACCAGAGGGCAAGGTCGTTTAGGGTGGCGGTGCGATCATAGTAGTCCTCAGGCATGGCCTCCAAGGCAGCCTTGGTGGTACTGATGGCCTGCAGAAGATCTTCAGTCTCGTTGGATGCTTCATAGCGGACTCCCAGCCACCATCCATAATTCCTCAGATGACTCGGGTATGATGGATCATCAATAGTTGAAGCTTCAGACGCCAATTTTCGCGATTCAACAGCCTGGTCCAGCTCCGGTGTGTTCCCAGTCTTCTCATACGCGGCCCGAAAATAGGTTCCAAGTTCGCTGTACTGCGCACAGTAATCAAAATCAGAGCAAGACAAAGTCTGCAAGGCCTGTTGAATGTGGTCGATGTCTTCTTCCAGGGAAGGAGCGTCCATCATGGCGAGCTCAACGAGAGAGACGGAGCCCGAATCGAGTTGAAAGGGGCACAAAGTTAGGCTCTCACATACAGGTTCATTGAAGAGCTGATTCAAGGGCGTGCATGGGCAGATTCTGCCTCACTGTGTAACTACACTCGGAAGTCTGCCTTGGTTCAAATCCTAGACTCACGAACCTAAAGAGACTAATTCTCCTTGCCCTGGAAAGATACCGAGTCAAAGAGTATGTTTCTCGAGCCTATCACCAAGCGAAATAAATCAATCTTCAGCTTGAGGTCCAATATATTTGAGGAAACAAACCAGATCATTATAAACCCGCCGCGTATCTTTCACCCGAGAGCAAGGCTGCGATGAACTGACGATGCGCCCGCAAGAATCATCTCCCTCGTCATCTTAAATGCAGGATGGTCACTGTGCGGACCAATAAGCCGTTGATGAAGTTGCACACTCCCGCGGGGTTAGAACGAATAGGAGGAGCGCTCTGGCCCTTCGCTGGATCCACCGACCAGGGTACATATGCACGCTGGGATCACCATCTGGCTGACCATCAAACCAGCCTTCGGGTGTTGAGACCTGTCGGAACTCGCGGCGTACGTAATATTCGGTCCTGAACCGCAAAAATACGAAGGTCTGATTCCTCAAATCTAGCTACGATACTGCACTAA
>JOMC01000290.1:0-13738 GCA_000812125.1 Aspergillus ustus | reverse complement strand
CGCAAATCAGCGTTAATCTATAATATCAACCTGACCATTGATTCACGCATGGATTCTATTGTTAATACCTCTTATTAAGTGCCTTTATACCCTTTCACACTTATCACAACCCCTTTAGGCCTCAGGTCCTTATAGTTACTAACCAGTTTTAAGACACAATACTCTTGATTAAATATTTGTGGAACGTCGAGCAAAGATACACCAGAGAAATAGTGAAATTTAAAGATTAATTATTTGGATAGGAGTCAAAGCAGTTAATGTCCTTAATTACAAGTGTCAAGAATGCATAAAGCTCAGCTGCCGGTGTAAGAGCACGTGTCCAGGCAAGCGTGTTCCCAACTGGACCAAAAGGTCACTGTGATCAGACTCTATAGTCTATCTGCCTGGATCGCACCTATATAGTTTGCCGGCTGTGACAGCCAGGTAATTAATACCTATAATAATTAGCGTCGGAAGCTGTAATATTGGTCAGGTGATTTGCTAGTGCGGCGTCCCGGTGCCACCTGACCGGTAACCTGCTTCTTCTTATCTCCCATCATCCATTTGCTAGTTGTTAGTGCATAAATCCTCAGCAGGTGCAACTCGTATTTAATTATTCCAGCAATGCTGTCCCATACTACCAAACGCACCTCCAGGGCAAAATACTCCAGAAACGGATGCTTAACGTGCTCGCGGTCTAAAGTCAAGTGCTCGGAAGATCACCCGCGTTGCCAGCGCTGCATCCGCCTGGATAGGGATTGCACCTGGCCTCAGCAGAAAATCCCGCTGCGTGAGAGGAGGAGTGGCTATGGTCCGCTAAAGAGGAGGACGTCATTTAGACCCCGAAATATCGCATCAACTACAGATCGAATCTCGCCACAACGGGCATTGGATCGATCGGCGTCTCTCAACCCAAGCACTGCCGACGACCTGGACCAGATATTCTTGGCTTATTCCCCTGCATCATCCCTGTCTCCACCAACGCAGTTAGTCTCATCATCAGCTATCGTTTTTGAAAGCCTGGAAAAGGAGGCATTCGACCACTATATGAATACACTGGCGCGGAATCACCCGGAGAAAAACTTCAACTGGTCGGCATTCGCCATCATAAACGCCCGGGCCCGGGACCATGCAGACGTGATGCATCTGATGCTGGCCTGGAGTCTGTTTGACCTGGCACAACGGTGTAGCCGCCAGGGTGCGCTGCAATCAGCGTACATCCATTTTGAAGCGGGCGCCAACTTATTTGTTATGAAGCTCAAGGAAGAGAACCCACAGCACTCCACGTCGATGATGATGTTCTGGCTGCTACAGCTTTCATACCGCACAATGTGGGGCCCCAAATCCCACGACAGCATGATGAAACTCAGTAGTTCTATGCTGAGATATCTGCAAAAGTTCAACTTGCTGGAGCAGCTGATCAGCACCGATAACCAACCCAGCGTTGGACAGCCCATGCCGCTGCCTGAAAAAAGCCTTTTCAGCCTCTTCCTTATATTCGTCGTCTATGAGGAGGTTGTCGCGGAGTTTGGCATCGCCGGTGGTGAGCTCTCGCAGTTTATTCTTTCCGACCAGACCCTGTCCATGGCAATATTCTTCCTATCACGGATCTGCCACGGGCAGTATTTCGGCGACCAATACCCGTCTGTAGAGCTGGTGGATGATATGGAGCGCTCGAAGCCTCTGGAACTGAACCTTCGGGCACATATCCTTCTCAATCAGATGAACCAGCTCCGGAAACACGGTCCCCCAACCGAGGCGGAGCTGATGCAGCTATTAAGCTCGGTAGAGACAGTCAAGCAAGTGGGTGACCTTGTTTTATATTTCATTCCCATTATTCTTTTTCCTACGGGCTTTGCTGGAACCGAAAATCCGCTAATTATCTTTGCGCCGATCACCAGAGATATTCTGCTCTGTTCAGGATAGCAGAGAGTCCGTGCACACTCAACACCCCATTCGCAAGGTCAACTCTAAGCGCCGCCGGGATTTTTAACTCAGTCCGCGTTAATGTCCTGGGTGACTTGGTTTCCCTGTCGCATGATGAGAGCCTTATGATGCAGTTTTCAGCCGCGCATAGCGATCTCCGCCACTGCATCTTTGAGTTGGTCAAGTTGAGGGCGTCCGTGATGCCTTGGAGAACGCAATGGATGGCCTACATGGCTCTGATGTGGGCAGAGGATGATATTCATGCGGACTGGCTCTTACAGAAGCTGCAGAATAGTAGATTTATTTCCCTTATCAGAGACAATGTATATAATGCTTAATATAATTTAGATACAATATATTGTGGGCAATGGGTCTAACGTCCATCAGTACGGATACGCTCTGCAAACAGCAAGCAGTTGGCATATCCATCCATCAATCTAATCTATGAATTGATACGTGGGACCCTCTCAAAGACCTCCCCACCACTGCGTCTCAGATACGTTAAACTCCCCTGTCTGCAAAATAACGTCACTGCTCGAGCCCACAAGCAGCTCATACGTATCGCTTTCCATGATCCACATCTGCCTGCGCTCGTCCCAGAAGCTCGCAGCCCGCTTCTTGCTAATCACCATTTCAACATCCCGAACGCTGTTTGCAGGCACAAATATCTTCTTGAACGCCTTTAGCTCTTTGACAGGTCGGCCAATTGACGGATGAAGTTGGCGAACATAGACCTGTACAACCTCGCGGCCATCAACTCCGCTCTTGTTGTGCACCGACGCTGTTACAGTCAAGGTCGCGTCTGCAGCATCATCTGTGGACGCTGATTCGCACACCCGCAGGTTGGTAATATCAAACTCCGAAAAGGAAAGCCCGTGCCCGAAGGGGAACGCAACGGGCGTCCGCGTCTTTTCGTAGAAGCGGTAGCCGACGTATATGTCCTCCCCATACCACATCCGACACGCCTCTGAGCGAGAATGTAGAAATGCGGGGTTATCCTCGTTCCGAAGAGGGTAGGAGAGGGGAAGTTTACCGCTGGGGTTGACGTCGCCAAACAGGATGTCAGCAATGGCATTGCCTGCTTCGTTTCCTCCATACCAGGCCTGCACTATGGCGGGGACCTGATCTCGCCAGGGT
This sequence comes from Aspergillus ustus, assembly GCA_000812125.1. NCBI lineage: Eukaryota > Fungi > Ascomycota > Eurotiomycetes > Eurotiales > Aspergillaceae > Aspergillus > Aspergillus ustus. The sequence continues at coordinate 10,696 of JOMC01000290.1, read as the reverse complement.
AGCGTCACCGGGGTGCCGGACTGGATCACGACGGTGGTGTTTGGATTCGCGGAGACAACGCGGCTGATCAGTTCGTCCGTCAGGTGTGGCAGATCCATTGTTGTGCGGTCGAATCCTTCGGATTCCCAATCTTCCTAGAGAGGGACGTGTCTTTAATACCTTGCAGGCCACCCACCCAACAGAAAACAGGATTTCAAGATCATACATACGTTCAACCCAACACAGATAATGACCTGGTCAGCGCCACGGGCAACCTCAAGCGCAGCTGCTATCTCCGCTTCAGGTTCTGTCCTCCTTATACAGCCCAGCCTGAAACCGCCGGCTCCCATATTTGTTGAGCCAAGGGTCGACGAGGTCTGCGTCGGCGCGGTGCCAAACTCGACTTTGATCATATGTTTCGTTCCCGCTGTGAGCATAACACTCCCCGTCTCCTCGCGCGTCCCTGCTCCCCAGAAACTATCTCCAAGCGTCTGGTTCGTCGAATTATCAACGACCAACTCGCCGTCAACATATAGTTTCCCTGTGCCGTACACAGTCAGCCCGAACACGTACTCGGCCGTGCACTCGGGCTCGAAGGTAGCTTCAAGGTCTGCATAGTACAGATACCCATCCAATCCTGGGTGCCGGTAGTCTGTCAGGTAGACCATGGTATCGTCTGTCTCGACTTCCGAGATGACCTGGCGAGATTCGACGGACGGGGGCTCAGCGTAAAACTTCATGATATACCCGGAATTTCCACTTGGGGTGCGGAGAAGCCCGTTCATTAGTGGGAGTTTCTTGTGGTCGTCTACACCCTTTGCGTAGGTTACGCTTGCCGACGCTCTCGCCTTGATACCATCGTATGCAGAGACGGCGTATGACGCATGTACGGCCGCAGATCCTCCGCCGTGGATTCTCCGAGCTTTGGCATTCGGTCCGATGACAGCAATCTAGGTCCCATCGACACCTCCAGTCAGTATATCTATCCAGCAGCCTGCAGGGTGTAGAGCTTCTTTCATACCGTCCTGTCCTTCTTGTACGGAAGCAGAGCCCCTTCGTTCTTAAGGAGGACAATGGATGCCGCCGCCAGTTCCCGGAGCACCGGCTTCGCCGCCTCGACATCGCCGACGCAATCCGGGGCGTCTTCCATGATGCCACTTTCGATACCCCGCTTCACTAGGTTGAGGACGTTCCGAGCTCGGGCGTCAATGTCCCGTGTTGTCACTTTGTTACACCGCGATGCCTGTCTGAGCGCGAACCCGCGCCACGTTGATGGGCCAGGCATCTCGAGATCCAGGCCATTTCTGATCGCAGCACTGGTGGAGTATGTCCCGAACCTACATGTAAGCAGTAGTCAGTGCTTGCTATGTTTGATGCAAGAACGTAAAGGGGAGGTGAACTAAAAACGAGAGAGAGAGAGAGAGAGAGGCACACCAGTCACTCATCAATAAGCCCGGATACTCCCACTCGTCCAGCAAAATCTTCAGAAGATCAGGATGTTCGCTGACATGTGTTCCATTAACCTTGTTATACGACGTCATAAGCGCCCAAGGCTTGGAGTGTCCCAAGGCAACCTGAAATGGCATAAGATAGATTTCCCTCAAGGCGCGCTCCGAAACAATCACATTAACGGCCTTGCGCTCATGCTCTTGGTCGTTACACACAAAATGCTTGATTGTGGCCGCGACGCCTTGCGATTGGATCCCTCGAATCTGCGCCGCCGCGAGGATTCCCGAGAGAAATGGATCCTCGCTGTAGCTCTCGAAGCCGCGGCCGCCGAGTGGTGAGCGTTGGATGTTGACAGTGGGCCCGAGGAGGATGTGGACGCCCTTTGCGCGGGCTTCGGCGCCCATCAGATGACCGCCGGCCTCGACTAGCTCGGGGTCCCAGAGAGCGCCGAGGGCAGAGCCGCATGGGAGACAGGATGCTGGTACAGGATTGAAATGTCGGACGCCGCGGACTCCATTGGGCCCATCGCACATGCGGAGGGAGGGGATGCCGAGGCGGGGGATTGACTGAGTGTGCCAGAAGTCTTTGCCTGTAGGAGTTGGAATCCGGTTGGTCAGGGTTCGTCCTGGCACGGCGGTTGGGGCAGCGAGGATACGGTCGTCCTCTCAATGGAATGGGTGATGCTTACTTACCCGACAGCAAGGCGACTTTCTCCTCTAGGGAGAGCTTCCGCAGAGTATCTTCGACATTGAAGGCGGCCATGTTTGGTTGGTTGCGACGCCGGATGGCCACGACTTGAGCAATAATCAGACGGACGATAAAAAGTGTCAACGGTAGGGCTCAGATAAAGCTTGTTTCTTTTTATTCCGGACCATTTCTCAACGCGATGCGCAACTAGCAGTGATTGGCCAGAATTTCCGCGGAATCAGGTCTTCCATATCATCAGGAGATAAGGCCAGAGACGTAAGCCAAAGTGGGACCAAGGTGGAGCCGAAAGCCAAAGGCTTTGGCGGCCAAATCTTTCAAGAAGTGCTTGAACAGTTCAGGGTTGCGCATTCAATCCTAGTATCTCGAGAGCCAATCGTGGCGTTGATTATCTCGGAAATGGCCAAGAAACAGCACTTGGGCCGTGGTGACGATGTCTATTTTGGCGAGGTTGTTGTTGACTGGGAAAGTCCCGATGACCCGATGAAGCCAAAGCACTGGCCAGGCCGCCGAAGGTGGAGAAACGTCTTTCTGATCGCATTGCTGACATTTGTCTCGTACGTATCTACATCTCATCAGATTCATTGCACGGTTGCTGAACTAGTCTGCCTTGCACTCAAGCCCCTTTGGCTCCTCAATGCTCGCCCCAAGTATGGACGAAGTAATGGCCGAGTTCCATTCAACCAACACAGCCCTGAAATCCTTGGCAGTCTCAATATATGTCCTTGGCTACGTATTCGGCCCGCTCATCTTCGCGCCTCTGAGCGAGGTCTACGGCAGACAGCTACCTCTCCTTGTCAGCTCGGCGCTGTTTATTCTGACAAATATTCTCTGCGCTGTGGCCGTCAACCTCCCAATGCTGATCATATTTAGATTCCTCACGGGGCTTGTGGGCTCGAGTCCATTGTCTTTGGGACCAGCAAGTATCGCTGATATGTTCGAACGACAGGAGTGTGGCAAGGCAATGGCAGCGTGGAACCTGCCTGTGCTTTTCGGCCCTGCGATCGGACCCTTGATTGGGGGGTATCTGACGCAGGCTGCAGGGTGGCGGTGGAACTGTTGGTTCATGGCCATTGCTGTAAGCTAGTAAATGCTTGCCCGCCCTTGGTAAACATCTCAACTGACCAAAACGGCGGAAACAGATGGCAGTGGCCTTCTTTGCGGCGTTGTTGTTCCTCAAAGAGTCACACGCCCCAACCATCCTCGAGCGCAAGGCCAAGGAAAAAAGAGCGCAGTCGTTGGAAGTACTTGTTATCTCGGCGCTGGGTCGGACAAAGTCCACTCAACGCACGCTTCTAGAAGCCCTAATCCGCCCCATGAAAATCCTCCTCTGGTCCCCTATTGTCCAGGTGCTCTCACTATGCTCAGCGGTGAGCTATGGGTTTATATACCTTCTCTTTACTACGCTGACCTCGTCCTTCACGCGGCACTATGGAATCAAGAACCCCGAGGTCGGGCTGCTGTACTTGGGCTTCGGGATCGGCAACGTCGTGGGAAATCTGTCGCTCGGTGTTTTGTCCGATAGGCTGATGAAGCGCATGACAGCCAGGAAGGGGGAGATGAAGCCAGAATACCGGCTTCCGCTCCTAATACCGGGAATTGTGCTTATGCCAGTCGGGCTATTTATTTACGGATGGACCCTCAGCGCAAACGTCCACTGGATCGCGCCGGAAATCGGGCTGTTTATTTTCGGGCTGGGGACTATCTATATATCCATGCCAGTCAACACGTACCTGATTAATGCATTCCCCAAGCAGGCGGCCAGCACAACGGCCGCAAACACTGTGCTGCGGAGCTTGCTGGGAGGGTTGCTTCCGCTGTGCGGAGGCAGGATGTATGATGCGCTTGGTGATGGGTGGGGAAATTCTCTCTTTGCGTTTATTGGGCTTGCTTTTATCCCTGCTGTGCTTCTTCTCTGTCGATACGGAGAGCATCTCAGGACGCGCCGTGAGATACTATGATCCTAGCTAGTTGGGCATGCGATGAATCTGGCGGTGGATGTAGGGTAACAATAAAAGTGAATTCAGTACGAACCCCTCTAGTTGAAAAAAAAACAAAATGGGCAGGGTGAATTGTTTACTAAACTGGTTGTCTATGCTCGTTGTGTCTTCTCATTCATGGGTACATGTACACTTGCCAAACCTCGCAAGGGGGCTGATGCCACTCCCCACCATGGCCGGGTCATACGTGGTCACCGACTCCCACTCTTCGTCCTCGCTAAGATACACTCTCCTTCTCCGCACATCGTCGTCAAACGCCGTCTTGACAGTCGCTGCAACCTCATGGTCGCTCAAGACAGCCCAGGCTGTCTGCGCCAATCCCTTCCCCACCACAATCGTGCGATCGAAAGCAAATTGCGAAGCAGCCGCATCCGTAAAACCAGATGTATGGTTGGTCGCTCCTCGAGGCGCATTGATATCGTAGTTTGGGTGGATGGCGGGCACCACAAAAGCAACATTGCCCTGGTCGGTAGCGCCTGGCTTGACCTCGGCCGTGTTAATGTCGAATTCCATGGGGACACCCAGGCCCTCCATGGCGGAAGCATACACCTGGGCCAGCGCTTTGTTGGGAGTCATGGGTACGTATGCCGTGTGGTTCTTCACCTCTATTTCACAGCCCGCCGCCAGCGCTCCGGCGCGATAGCAGTTGATGACTTTCTCGCGCAGGATATTGACCCGGTCCATCGTCGGCGCTCGCACGCCGTAGTTCACCGAGGCAGTGTCGGGCACAATGTTGTTCTTGATGCCGCCGTTTGTGATGATCCCATGCACCCTCTCGGTCGGGTACAGAGCATGCCTCATCATGCTGACGTGCACATAGCCGCCAACCACGGCATCGAGCGCATTTTGCCCGTTCCACGGTGAGGCTGCCGCGTGCGTCGCCTTCCCTCGCAGGGTAACCGTGAACGAGCAAAAGCCAACGTGCGGATTATACGCGGTACCATTGGACCGAGGCTCAGGCTTGCCCATGGCGGTCATATTAGTTGGGTGCGCCATGACGCACGCGTGTGCGCCCTTGTATGCCCCGCGCTCTAGTAGGAGGCCCTTGCCGCACCCACCCTCCTCGGCAGGGGTCCCAAGAAGACGGACGCGACCAGGACACCCGGATTGCTTCAGGGCTGCGGCAGTGGCGATGAACCCAGCCAGTGAAGCTGTCATAATCAGGTTATGGCCGCACGCGTGGCCGATTCCTGGGAGCGCGTCGTACTCTGCGTTAAAGATAACAAGGCGGCCGCCACTGCCGTATTCGGCCTCAAATGAGGTCGGGACATTGTATGCCTGTGGGGTCACGGGGAACCCCAGCGCCTCTAGTGTCTTGACAATAGAGTCGTGTGCATGATATTCCTGGTAGCAAAGCTCCGGATGGCTATGGACCTAGAAACGAGGTTATCAGAGATCATGTACAATTTTTTTTTGGCCCAGCAGTCTCTACCTAGCTAAGATGTCTCCTCAAAAAAAAAAAAAAAAACATACCTCGAGATTGAGCGCACTCAGACGAGCCTTGGCGCCGTCGATGGCCGTTTGCATAGCATTGATGATATCCGGCGCAGTACTATGAGATGCCATGTTGATGGGGAACGATTCTATTCGACGACTGAGATGATAATTGTTATCGTTGGTTATCTAACAGCCAAGTGCTCAGGACCGAGCCGGAAGGGGATAAATAATAGTTCAACCACGCGACGGCGTATCGCAAACCAGAGTTCCGACAGCCTTGCGATACCGGCTCCGGGCTTGCTACTCGCCAGAAATTCCGACCCGTTCTGATTGCTTGTTGGAGTACCTCACTCCGTGGACCCACCTGCGCATTGGCAGAGAACCCGTTCCACCGGGTGTATCTACATGGTTTGCCACCACTGATAGCGTGTTTATCTTAACAATATGATAGCAGACCCTTTATTAAGAGGAGGACAGTCATGTACGCTACACCATAAGGTGGCTTGGTCCTTGTCATTGCATATCTTTCCTTCAGACATTCACTAATCTCACAAGAGCCCACGGAATCGTTCATACCTCGAGTGCAATGGAAGATCTTGCCCGAAACAAGCCGGGAGGCGATGTGTCGAAGCATGAAGCTGTTGCCAATGTCGACTCCGTACATGATAGGGACGCCTGGACGGTGGAAGAGGAGGCGGCAGTGGTGCGCAAGATCGATTGGCGGTAAGAAATACTCTGCTCATCCCGTGGTAACAGTACTTAGCGTTTACTAAGAGGAATTTGCATAGGCTCATGCCTCTCATGACAGTCGCCTATATGCTACAGTTCCTGGATAAGATTACTCTCAACAATGCGTCCATCATGGGCATCAGGGAAGACCTCGTAGGCTGTTGCAACACAACTTACAATCAACGGCATAATTGACACTGACCAAACACATAGAACCTCTCTGGGCTCGAGTACTCCTGGGCCAACAGCATCTTTTACTTCGGGTACCTAGTGGCCGCCTATCCGACCTCCATCTGCCTGGTCAAGTTCCCTCTGTCCAAGGTGGTCAGCATTTGCATGTGAGCTCAGTCCTCCTCTGACGCAGTCTGTGACACCTCACCATCTGTCATCTGGTGCTGATACAGCTTGCAAAAAGTGTCATCTGGGGCGGAATCCTGATGCTGCACTCCGCACCGCAAAGCTTCGCCGGCCTCGCCGTCCTCCGCTTCTTCGAAAGCACCGTCAGCCCCGGCTTCAGCCTGATCGTAGCAGTGTGGTACCGCGAATCCGAGCACGCATCCCGTCACACATTGTGGTTCGTCGGTAACGCCGTCGGCAACATCGTCGGCTCGTTTGTCAGTTTCGGTATTGCGCATATTACAGCGTTCGCGCCATGGAGGGTCCTGTTTATCCTCTATGGCGGAATCACTTTTGCCTGGGGCTGGGCGCTTTTCTTTTTTCTCCCCGACGCGCCGGCGCAGGCCAAGTTCCTCAGCCAGCAGGAGCGCGAGATCGCTGTCGGCCGTGTCCCGAGCTTGGAAAAGAGGGAGTATGATTTGGACGAGATCAAGGAGGCGCTGCGCGATGTGCAGACCTGGCTGATCGCTGCGTACTCGATTCTTACATGTTTTGGGAACGGCGCGCTTACTGCCGTGAGTTTTCTTGCGTCTCCTACTATTTATTACCCACGGCACTACTAAACACATACCTCAACCCAGTTCGGCAACATCGTAATCAGCGGCTTCGGCTTCAGCCGGTTCAACACCCTCCTCCTGCAACTCCCCAGCGGGGTAACAACAGCATTGACCGTCCTGCTCATTGGCTGGCTCGCGACCCGATTCGAAAACACGCGGACGATCCTCGCCATCGCCGTGCTTGTCGTCGGTATGGTGGGCGCAATCATGGTGCGGCAAATCGATGCATCCAACAAAGCCGCTCGCCTTGTTGGCATGATCCTCTTCTCCAAATTCACCTGCGCTTTCCCGCTCGTCCTCTCGCTGATCGCGTCGAATGTCGGCGGCAGGACGAAGAAGACCTTTGTTAGCGCTGTGTTTTTTGTTGCGTACTGCGTGGGGAATATTGCTGGCCCGCAGGCGTTTATTCAGAGCGAGAGCCCAGGGTATCCAACGGCATTTGCGACCATGATTTGCACGGTCGGCGTCTCAGCTATTCTGATGTTTGTGCTGAGAGTTGCCCTTGTGCGGAGGAATAAGAAGCGCGACGAGGCGTTTGGCAAACCTTCTGCCGCTGATGCAGAAGGTCCGGCCTCGAGCGATAGGACTATGCTGACGGATTTCCAGCAGGAGAGGACGTTCCGGTATCGGTACTGAACAAGGGAACCACTCTCGGAGCGAGTCTATATATATATTTATGTATACGCGGTTCCCTGTTCTAGATTTCGGTTTTCATTGTGGGGTGGCGGGTTAGAATGTTAGATGCCCGGGGTTTGCGAGCCCTTGTGCACAGTGAGATGATGAAGGGCTCTGGCGCGATAATACGATCAAGGACGTAGGTAGATAGGGCGAGGGATGTAGAGATAGCTTGCTCCTTTTACTGAATACTATCCGAGTGTGATTTATAGAAAAGCTTTAGTCTGTATTACACATTAACCATAAATTATTCTAGTTGTCTTTAAAATATTTAATAAGATTTTTTCAATTATTAATGAAATTAAAATAGCTATATACTACGGTGCTATCACCTCAGCACTGTGGTTCCTCTATAAGCGGGAAAGCCATATTGGCTACTTGGAGTTAGTGGGCCAGAGACTGTTGCTAATACAGGTTTAATAATATTATAATAGCGCTTTAAATAACGTCTTCAACCGTCGAGGGCACCCCGAATCTAATTCGAGGCTTCATATTTGATTCGTCTTTACTCCTCCACCATCATCGAAAATACCTCTTTCAAATGAGAGTCGAATTTAGATGAAAATAGCTGCCTCTAATTCAAAAGAAAAAGCAGCAGAGATATTTGGTGTTCCTATCACAGGTTTACCTACTGCGGCGGCTCCATGGAATCAGTTCCCGTCCGCCTCATGTCTACATATTGGTATGGATCAGATCATCTCTGATGGTTTCACTGTGCTCCGCACAATTTGCCCCTGGTATCCAGGACCAGGAAGAATCGCAATGAAGATGCGCATCTGCAATCAATCAGCATGGAGAAATTGGTGTACAAGATATGAACAGAAATACCATAAAGATGATTAATTACAATCTCTCGACCTCCGTTCTGGCTGGCAAATTTCTTCACTAGCTTTGAGAAACACATTGCCCGAGCATAAGGTCGCCTGTGCTCCCTACTTATCTTTTCTTTCATAGAGGAAGCGTACACCCTGGATAAGCGGCAGTTCTGTACAGCGGTTTACATCTGGTATATCTAGTTATCGGGTGCGGAGATGATTGAAATGAGCCCTCGCAAGTACGCTTCGATTATTACGCTGCTGCAGAAAGATATCAAATCAGCAGGGTAGCATTCAGCAAAGGCATCAACTCTAAAGAGAGGAGGAAGACTAAGATCTACCTAGTAAGCAATAATTCAAATGCCTCGGACAAGAAACAATGGTAATCTCCTCTTGGCAGTCTCCCTGTCACCCACACTGTCACGTTGATACTGATATCCCGACGTCGATCAAAAGCTACGGAACGTGACCGTACCTTAAAACAAAAAAAAAACTCATAGCTAAGCTGTTCTTTATATATTACAACATGCTTCTAATCAAAAACTCTGGTCTATACAGTGCCCCTTTAGGTAGTAATATGAATATCGCGATGGTGGCCCCTTAGATCATCATATGAGGCTGGCGCAGATCAGGACCAAATTCGCATCATAGAAAACAAAGCCAGTATCTACAAGAAGATCAAAAGTTATAATGAATCGGCCCCAGCTGAGCTCAGTCATCCCCAATACTTGCATTCACTTTGTGTAGGCCATCTGCGATACAACATCGCCAGTGTACCACACCTTATGCATGGACCATATCACTTTTTCAGGATGATCTCCATGCTTGGGATCGTTGGGTGTTCTCCTCTGAGCTACCGTTGGAGCTCCTTGGAAGCCTGTCCACCTGTCACAGTGGATGCCTCAGGCAGTCCTCTCAGCGCCACTGTATATATGACTGTTGGGAATCGCGGGTCTTCCTAAGGGCCAGCGATTCGTTCCTGAATCAATTAGCATACAGCCTCTCCTTCCTCTTTCGGACATCCTTCGTAACGTGACATCTCGTTGCTTGCTAGGACCTTGCCGCTTACAAGAACTAATTTAAAGCATATTAAAGGTTCTTTAAGTTATAAGGGAGATACAAAATAATATCCACGTGACTAATTAGAGGTAGGTACTAAATTATTCTAGAATTTAGCGCCTACTTCTTAAACCAAGAGATATTATTATTTTTCTTATAGTAGATAGAAGGATCCTTGTCTTTAGTAAACAGCCTTTCCCGCCAGAAGTTATCATGCAGGCTAATATACATGTAGGTTTCATACAGGTCTATGACAAGCAGTAAGGAAATACTATATTCAGGATATAGCTCGGCGAGGGTAATATCAAGCTAAACAACCAACTGCCTTCTTTGGCGTACATTACCAGTGGCTTTATACCAGCTGTGGCCTTAGCTAACGGAAAGGCTGTTGACTAGTACTAACCGTAGTACACCCACTGCTGAGTTTCTTATTTGTTCCATGGCAGTAGGTGCAGTCCTTTACGTTGTGCGAAATCCTGGGTGAGCTGTACGTATGTATCCATGGTCCAGGTAGAATAGACGTGGCCTCGACTCATCCCAGTCAGTAGTTGCACAAAACAGAGTCCGCTGAAAGGAACGAAGAGGCAAAATTGTACGTAGCCTCTAGATAATCATTGTACCTGTTAATGTCCACGCAATGGCCATCTTCCCCTATGAAGGCAACGGGGGCAGTGTTGGGCCTTTGCCACAAAGCCATTTGGTTAGAAATATATCATACCATGTTAAACGCATGTATACATGAACTGAAGAAGGCACATCGTTCGCAAACCGGGGCCCATCCATATTATCTGTGTTTGTAGTTCTCAACGAGGAGCCCGTTACCGGGGTGCTTCTTGAAAACCAATGGTTCATAAGCCTAAGCTTTGTCTCTCCTTGTACATACGACCACAGGGTG
>JOMC01000289.1:0-21475 GCA_000812125.1 Aspergillus ustus | reverse complement strand
TTTTTTTTTTTTTTTTTCAGGCCGATCCGCATTCAGGACCGATCGAATAGTTTCCCTTAACCGCATCAAGTTGCCCAAGATCAGACTATGGAGTCCTCATAGTGACCAAAGTAGCATACTCCATACCGTGCATTACAGGGTCGTGTAATCTTCTCGCTTTGGGCACCAAGAGCAGTGGGCGGCATTTCTTTCTTGTATACAAAGGTCTGTGCTAAGTCCAATCAAGCACATTCGACTGAACAGGCGAGAGATCTTCAATACTGGCCTACATATTGAATCAAAACAAGTAGTGTTATGTATGTACGTACGCAAGATTGAAATGAGATGAGATATGTGATCTTTAGGTTAGACACAACGCGCTTGCTTCGACTCCAGCATCAAACATCTGACCGAAAATCTCCATTCGGTTAATCTAGTCGCCAGTGCGTCACGAAGCTGAATGCAGAATTCTTAGAAGAATCGGAAACGGTTGCAGAGACCACGGCTCAACACCACCACGAAGGAATGGGTGCTTCCATATCGTTAGCAAAGTGCAACCAGCGGGTTAAGAAAGAACGAACCTGGAGCAGCTCGTCAACCGAAATCCCTAAAGGAGTATTGGCGAATTCTCTTGCCTCTCGACAATGAGTAGTCATCGGCCTTGGCGCTGAATCAAGCTCTAGAAGAACTTTCGCAATCTGACAAACAGCGTGGCAATCCACATATTTGTCGTCCTCATCGTGCCGTTGGAGCATGCTTTCGCCGATATCCGCTGAGACTCGCTGTGATTAGCCTTGTCTTGTCCTGTAAGTTCGTATCGAAGCATCCTTACCGATTTTAACCACCCCGTTCTCCGTAAGGATCACCGTTCCACATGATATGTTGCCGTGTGCAACCCCAACTACGTTGTGTATGTAGTTCAAGCCTTTGAGAACCTAGGATCGTTAACCCTACCCGGATATCGGGACAAAGTAGCACGTGCCTCTTTGCAAATTGTTGCCACAGCTCTCTCATCTCGAGCAAATATCTTGAACTGCTGACTGATTTCAAGCAGTGAGACTCCCCAACTATCATATGTCAGGGTTAGCGCATCCTGGGCAAGGTAGAACTCCTGTACGTTGACCAAGTTCTTGTGATCAGTCCGTACGACACGTCCCGGTGGGACAAGGAGAGCGTCACGGGGAAGAGACTTGAAAAACGATGCCGTGGAGATCCCAGTACTTGCAAGCGGCAAGCAGTTAAGTCCACCACCACTCGATATTATAGGGAAGTAAAGCCTCTTTGAAGTCGGGGGAAACTTGACTCTCTTGAAGGCCTCAGGCAGGCTTTCTTTGGCAGGAGGGGCAGCGGTTATCTCGGGTGGAGGACTATCTTCGAACTTTTGACTTGCCGGGGAGGAGACTTCCTCGAAAAGGTCTGCAATGTCCATCTCAAAGGTAGGTGGTAGAGGGGCTATAGTTTTGGTTCAACAAGGCAATGGTTCAACAGAGGCGCTCGACCGTACGATTGCCTTGGCTTATTTTATATATCGTGAGCATCTTTCAGATACGCAGCGTCATTGGCGGCTATATTAATAATAGATACAGCAGTGAAAGCCCTAAAAGAGGTCGGCGTATTCTTAACGTAAGTCAGAAATCCAGTTTACTGCATTCCTGGGGTAAAACTGAGCGGATCCAGCGTTCTCGGAAGTGGGTCTGTAACGGTAAGGGAGTCCTAATTGAATACGTACTCGGAAGGATGCCGAGTTTCCCGATTTTCTTTTCCTGTCTCGTTAGGACGTATTTTGCAAGATGTAGAAGGCCAAAGCATCCAACGTTCGTGAATACCGAGACCAGAGGAAGATAGTTCTACGCGTATGTCCTTTTGTCGACGATTCATCGCTATGCTAACCCAGGGAAGCGTGAGGAGCTCTGAAAGACGAGTATTTAAACGAGTCTGTGAGTTGATTTCCCGTAAGCATCTGCTGAAGGTCAAGCCTGCCATCGTCTCCTCCCCCTCGCCAGCACAATGGAAGCAGTCAGGACTCTTGGATCCCCCATTGAGTTTTCTCTACCTTATCGGAAAATTTGCGAAGGTGACAAACACAATCGTCCGGAAAAGGAGCAGACGGACAAGGACCAATTTATTCACTATGAACATCCTTTCAAGTCTGTACGCCGCTTCTTTGTCTCGCTAGAACCTATATGGAATGGTCTAAATGCCATTGAGTTCACTGAGGACTCGCCAGTCGGGTTTGTCAAGAAGCTACCTGTGGTAGGTAATGTTCCGGAGAAGCAGCTCTCCAAAACTTGTCACCCAAATCTGGTCAATCTGAGGGAAGTATTCATCGCTACGGGATCCGTGTTCTTTGTATACGACAAGTGGGGCATGTCACTGCATGAAATCCTTCGCCTGTCGCCAGTATTTCAGCTGGGAGAGGTCGAGGTCGCCACCATTTGCCAGGAAGTAGGCTTTTACGCTTCCCCAGAGTGTAATGTGCGTGGCTGATACTTTGCGATGCCTAGGTGCTCCGGGGTCTGCAGTATATCCACAAGGTTCTTTGCATTAGCCATGGCAGTTTAACCTTGGAAAACGTCCAAATTATGGAAGATGGAAGGGTTAAAATTGGTGAGCTTCAATGACTGAGCCAGTGAGCAATGTCAAGCTAACCTGCGCTCAGCCAATATTGGTGAGAGCATGATGGTCAGACCTGCCGCCTTGGGGAGGTCTCGGGACATTCAGGCCGTTTGCCGTATGGCCCGCACTCTGCTCGGGGCGAACCCAGAGCCTGAAATCCGGGGTACAGTGGGCCTTATTGTTTCCGACTTTCTTAACGCCCCGGCTACGGCTACTGTTGATGAATTACTGCAGGTGAGATCCAAGCTACCTCCTTGCCGACACTAGAGTATAATCTGACTGATTTAGCACCCGTTCTTGAAGATTAGTGCCGGTCCTTGGTGCCTCCGCCCAGCCAATATACTGTGCACGCTTGTGCAAAGAGTCAATATCTCATCATCGTCATTATTATCATCGTCGACGTAATTGTATGTTCGTTCCACTTTGGAATTCTATATCACACATCCGGGTACTTTCTTGCGGCGGGTTGAGTTATCTTTATCGGGCCGTTTAATCTGTTTCCATTGCACGCACATACCATGTCATTACGTTACTTAATTTGTACGATGACGGTGAGATTGGGCCGTTAGCTGTTTCAGTTTGGAGATGTTCTGGAACATCGAGTCACGACAAGAATATAAAAAGCATACGGTTCTCGCAGCTGCCTCTTTTTGCACCTCGTGTTTTGGTATAAACGATGACTGCCTTAAAGACTGTTGCAGACGAAGAAAGAAACGCACGATCCGACTCTGCAGATCTTGGGTTTCCACGAAGCAGCACTACCCTCACCGTGGAAACAGAGTATGTACGAATGCTTCTAGAGCTTCAGAATATACACTGGATATACAACGGCGCAGCTAGTTTGGCAGCTTGGACGCTGTTGGCTGGCTACCTTGTTATCCCAGGAACATTCACCAGCCTCCAGCAATCAGACACGGTTGAAAATAGCCTGTCCCATAATCAGGGAGAAAACGTGATCCTCAAGACAATCCAGAACCCACCGTTGGTTGCAATTGCCTGGTCACTTCTTGCTATCGGTATCGGGATACTATCTGTCTTATTCTATAGGTGGAGGAACAATTACCTATGGCTTATCAACCGACTGTTGATGTACGTGTGAAAGAATAACCTTAGTCAATATAAGCTAACCATCGACTAGTCCTACTCTTCTTAATACAGCCGCCGGCATGCTGACATCACTCATCAATATCTACACAGCGAAGGGAGGGAATTGGTCAGTTATGGCTCTTCTGGCGGTCATTGTGAGCGGAGTTCTGGCGGTTTCCTCCGCGGGATTGATGCTTGTTTACAAGTTCTGGAAGCTCAGGCTCGTTCAGTTGGACCATGAGATGGAAACCAGAGCGGGAATCTGCAAAGTATATCCCCGCTCTGAGAGGTAACCTAAAGGACGGTCGCAGTGAGAAGGCCTGTATTTCGACCAGTTGTTGCGTCGTCGTCATAGCCATTCGCAAAATCGGTTTCGCCCCTTAAGACACGTTGATTTTCGCTGGGTCGACCACCAAGATTCTAGCATGGATCTATTATTGAGCCCCCCGCTCGGAGACAAGAAGAGCGGTCCCTTCCCCTAGAAATCTGAACCTGCTGCGCATTCGTACCCGAAATCGTTCTAAGCATTAATAATTCGTGGGCTTCCTGCCAAAGATTTCTATCGTGGCCACTTTAATAGGCTAATTACATTTCTGATTAACTTCCACCCTATACACAATCTATTCAATCGGTTTGCATTATCTTTCCTTGATACAGTCTCATGCGGAATCTCATTCCCACTCAGAATACACTTGACCTTGTTTTCGAACCCTAATTCCGAAAGTTTATTTGTATTACTAATCCTAAATACAGTATGTTATTGGTTGCCATTCTGCTGCGCTAGCCATTTATGGAATGAATTACTCGTTTTGTTCCAGTCACTTAGGGTTCGAGAAACGGGCTTGATGTTTTCCGGCGGGAATGAGAATTCGCATCCGACTGTATGCTATATGGGAGAATACTATATAAGTTAGTGATTGGTTCTTTAGATATCATCTGGTAGTTACATAAGGGAGGTTACCTCTATGCCAGGAACTTGCGCTTAAACCCTCCAAAAACGAGGCTGAAGGCATTATGCTTGATAATAAAAGCCACCGGACGACATAACATGTTATATATATCTTCATTATGCTGTGGCCATTCGTCTGTCGCAATGTAGTCATACTGTCGAAAATTTATGGACGGGTTCATCAGTGCCATGGCCGCGGCGAGTCCAAGAATTCCTTCACGTCGACTAATGAGATACCGAATGCGACGTCGTTTAGTGCAGCCATCACAGATCAAGACTCTTGCTGATAGCAGCTGATCTTTGGCTGGGTAGGACGCTATGTGCTGATGGCATGCAATGCAGAATAAACGGACAATCATCCTTTCTGAAATAGGGGAGAGTAGCCTATTACCAAGTTCTGTAGTACTGTAAGAGAAGTAAAGCGGCGAGTTTTATTTATGTTGCTCAATAAGAGATTCATACTAATTCCTTGGCAGACAGATCCGCAATCTTCTATACCTGGGCGAGGCAGTAACTTACAGGATGGTGGAGCACTGTCAAACGCACAGTAATCTGGCTCAGTAACAATCGAGAGTGCACGGGGCGACCTCAGGTCTCGCGAGTTAGATTTTGATTTTGCCTATTGTGGCCCAAGTGGGGACCGCTGGTGGTATTTTCGGCCCCCACACAAAAAAACCGACCCACATCCGCCAAGAAATTGCGACAGCATACTCAAGACCGAGGGTTAAGTTCTGACGTGCATATGCAACTCACCTCTATTTCAACCACGACTCAGCATGATTTATGTACACAAACCCCTGAGAGAATAACACTCCGCTGTAGAGACTAACATGATTGGCGACCTCCCAGTATACTGAGGTTAAAATTCTGTTCAGCAAGTAACGACCAACCCCTGATAACCCCGCTGGGTCAAGCCAAGTCTTTGAGATCTAAATTCAACCAATCAGGCCAGATATTCCCCGCCTTCGCGCCCTTGTCCCCAGTTCGCCAGGCTCTCGTCCTCGTCCTCTTCAAACTTACGGTACGAAATACGGTGGACGTCGTGGAGAAGACACTTCGGACCTACCCGGAAATACGCCCCATAATCAAATTCGCAGTCTTTAATAGACTTGATACAGGTTCCCGAGCTCAATGCTCGAGAGTGCCTGCCTCCTGGTAATATAGGCGAATTCTATTTCCAATCCGTTTCACTTTGCTTTTATTTATTTATTTCCCCCTTTTGTTACAATTTTCGTCTTGGTATCAATTATACCGGCAATGTAGGATCGCTCGAACCCATTGGGATATCATAAATCTCTTGAGCATCATGTTCCATTGTCAGCCAGGTTGACTGGATTCCGTCCCTCAAGAACCCCTGTTTGTATTTGCTGCAAGAAAATTACCGAACGATACAGACCGTGGTGACTCCCGGCTGTTTAATTTATGAAAAGGATAAAATTTGCTCTAGCGAATGGCTTTGCCTAAGGACAGTATCTCTCGGTATAGCGATGGTTCTGTAGTGATTAGGACCTTAAATGCCCCTACCCTTCTTAGCCAAGATTGCACCGATCTATATTACTGTTTTTCAACTCTGCCACCTTCACATTTAAAGGGTATGTTTAAGTTCTTGAGCCCGTTCGTCTTATATTCTACGAGCTGAGTGCATCTGGCTTATAGATGAATCTGCTCAAGCTGCCACCAGAAATCCTGCTCTGCGTGGCTGACCAGCTTGCTTGCGCGCAAGATATCAGCTCATTAGCACGCACAGCACGTTGTACATCTCACATTTTTCAGGATGCATTGCTCAGGTTCGCTGCCCAAAAGGCGGGCTGCCCTGCTCTACACTATGCTGCAAAAGAGAACTATCGCGGTAATGCAGAGACCCTCCTTCGGTATGGTACCAATATAAACGCACAATTTAAATCATATACGCCCCTCATGATTGCCGCAAGATACGGTTCCGAATCTGTCCTGGACCTTTTTCTGGCCTGCACAGATCTCGACATTAATGCGAGGAATCCAAATGGTGAAACTGCCCTGTGGTTTGCAGCATACGCAGGGCACAGGTCAGTCGTTATCAGACTCTTACGATGCAAAGGTATCAGCGTTGACCTTGCAGACACATGTTATCAATTAACGCCCTTTGCGATTGCGGTTATGAAGGGGCATGGGGAAGTGGCACGCGATCTCTTGGCTACGGGGAAGATCAACTTGAATACCCGGGACAGGGATGACCACACCCCGGTGTACCACGCTATTAAAGCACACGACCAAGAGGTAGTTTCCTTGCTCCTGTTTAACAGAGAGGTTGACATCGACATCCGGGACCTTCTGCGTCGTACTCCCTTCTGGTATGCAGTGAACAACGACAATTTACTCGCGGCACATTTACTCCTCACGCGTGGCGCGGATCCGAACACACCTGACCTGGACCGGATCACCCCATTAAATATCGCCATCCTTAGGGGACACATCCCGATGTTACGTTTTCTACTGAGCAGGCAAGAAGTGGATGTTGCGCCCCGGCTGGACCCAGGAGTACTTGGAGTGTTCTGTGAAGCCCAGCCACCGGTGTGCCTCGCTGGATATCTGGGAAACAAGCAGGCAGTCAAGATGTTACTCACTCGAGGAGCTGACGTGAACGCGTGCGATACCCTTGGATCTCCACTGTTACACATCGCTGTCCAGAAGGTGGACCCGTCATTGGTTAAACTTTTGCTGACGCATAAGGGCCTTGACGTGAACAAAAAGTCACAAGACAAATTTGGGCTTACAGCTTTGCATGAAGCCGCCAGGGATGGCCGCCTCTCCATGGTCAATTTACTGCTGGCTAGGGAAGGTATTGATATTAATGTTCGAGATGTCAACGGCAGGACACCCCTCTGGTGGGCGGCGAGAAACAACCATCCCTTTGTCGCAAAAAGGCTCCTGGCAGAGAGTGGGTTGGACACTAACGCTGCCAGCGCGGGTGGGTCAACGCCACTTCATCAGGCTGTTAATCTGGGAAATCGGATGTTGGTGCTCTCTCTCCTTGCAGCGGATAAGCTGGACCCGAATATCTCTACCAAGGATGGGCTAACTCCACTCGGCTGTGCAGCACGGAATGGTGATCGGAAAATGGTTGATCTACTCCTGACAAGGGAAGACATGCGGATCAGTCTTTGTGGTCTTAAACACCACTCTCCGCCTGCCTTGGCAATGGCAGGGGGGCACTATAATTTAATGTTCCGACTGCTTTGCATAGCCCTTAAAGCCAGACAATATGTATAAGTCCATATCAAGAGAGACTCTGAAAACCCACGTTTCTTCCTATACTCATTTCTCTAAAGTATGCAGACTCAATGCCGATATTCTCGCTCCTAAGCTTCGCGCTGAGATACTGCAATTCTTGTTCTAGTGTTAGCGTTGCCATATCATATCTGGCTCCCATCCATTTTCACGTCGTAACCCCTCAGCTCGAGCAACGGGTCTTTATCTAACAAACACATAATGATTATTTCCGAACTGCCAAGTCCATCTTGATCAATTCATCGAGCCACCAGAATTCAGCCTAAGGTCTCTCAACCCTAGTAGGAAGTATAAACACCAAGAGGCCCTTTCTCCTGAAATCTTGGTGTCTTCCCAGAAATCTAAGGGGCAGCAACATATCGACAAAGCCCATCTTGACATGATTTACTGTAGCAGGTTTCAGACTCGATGCATGTTTGTAAATTATCTAGGAAAAGGAAGGACAAGCCCCAACAAAAACTGCATCGAAATTAATCAAGCACAGCCATATTCTCACCCTCGTCTAATTTATTAAGCATCCTGGTATCATCCACCATAGGAGTCCTCCTAACATCCCTAATAACCGCTCTTGTCCTCGTTGGAACCTCATCAAGCATAAGTCTCGTCCCCGCCCCCCTAACAATCTCCCGACTCACGCTCGAAAACTCACTTCTCCCCTCCCTGGGATATGACGCCGCCACCGTGACTCGCGTAGCAGTCTGAATCACGGAGCTCTTAATCGCCCACTCTGTCACGACAGCTACCTCGTCACCCTCTGAACCAGAGTCGTCAATTTCAACAAAGTGGACGCGTATCTCTTCATGCCAGTATACTCTCTGGGTATAGCATATGTCTCCTGTAATAGTAAAGCAGGCTTTTCCATCTGGGCAGCATCGTACCTCGCCGTCGTGGTGAAAGCAGTAGTCCCCTGGAAAGCAGTGGGCTTTCGCGGAACAGCAGTCGTGTGTTAATGAAATACAAGTATCCCCGCAGCGCTTTTGGTCGGGTGGGCAGAGGTTATAACCCAGATGGGTTTCTTGTTCTCTTTCCGTGTCTATTTAGAAGGATTAGGAGTGCGTGACAGAAGTAAGGTAGGTTAGAGAGCATGGACGGACCAGTGGTTGAGGGTGGGTTAGGACTAGGGACAGTTAAACTGGGGTTACTATCATAGGAGCATGTATTTGTAACAAACGCACGACTAGACCATAAGAGTCTCTCAAAGTCTAAAGCGAGGATGTCCTGCTCGCTACTGAGCACGTTGGTGGTGAGAGAAAGGTAGAGGAAAATGCGGTAGAGAAACATGGTTATTTGCGGTGCTGCCATATCAAATGAGCATTTGGAAACCTATGATGATTCCCAGCAAGAAAATAAACCGACTGACTCGAGGGCGCTGTCATATTATATACTTAGCTAACTCTTATTGTCTCTCATTGTCTAGAATCCTTTCGCAACCACAAACTAACCAACCAATCTAGAAATAAACAACCAATTTCTTTTCTTCCCCTACTTTTTTTCTTTCTCTGGTTGAGAATATAAGGTCACATTGTCAAAGCCACCACCCAGACTGACAACGACCCAACAGCCAGGCGCTGAACAATATCCCAGGGATGAGAGCTAGGCCGCGTTCTACATCTTGCTGCCCTATGATTGAGGGTAGGTCTCCACCGAACCCAATTATTCAATCCAATTATGGATACATACAGGTTAGTTGATCTTCCTCATATTTAGGTCTTTGTATTACAACGGGCTTGGCGACCTCGAGTATTTGATGACCATATTTCTGAGACCAAGCAAGCTCTAGAGAGGAAAATCCACTTCGGCTATTAGTATGGCGAGCGACGCCGTCGAAATTTGTTTTTCTCCTTTTCTCCAGGACCGCGAAAAATACAGCCAAAGGATATTAAATAAAGTGGAGCAGATTTGCAAGGCTGGGGGAATCAAAAGAGGCGCTATTCTTAGTTGTTTTTCATGATGGAAATATGACTTGCGTATTTTATGCAGCTCGCCTGGATAAATTCTCTTCCATCGGACAATATGTGGCTGGGCTTTCTCGGTGAAAATAAAATACTGAGTGGAGATTGGAAAGTCTTCTCGAACCACAGGGAGCGTGGATTACCTGTCTGTTACGATCTCACGGCAAAAACACCCCGCCCCCGAAGGTATGGTGTGTTTCGGGGAGTTCCAGGCCGTCCAAGCATCATTCGCTTTCCGCTAGTTTTGCTCTTCAGTGGCTCATATTCCGTGGTGATCGAAAATACAAGCCGCAGCTAGCAGAAAGAGGAGATTTTGGTGGGCTATAAAAGACATCGTCGTTGACCAACTTTCGATTCTCCGCTAGAAACTGCACTCTTAAAGACGGATAGCAATCCGAAGAACCAGGAGGTTTCAAAAGTCCGGAATTCAAACATGGCCGATTGCGATAAGAACATTCTCGCACACTTTACCCCAGCGAAGGAAAAACTCCAACTCATGCTTGAGTTTTCGCGATCGATTGCAGCCGTTATCCAGGACGACCAAAGCCTTGCACGGCATTTTAATGTTCCTCTTGCTAGCGACAATATGGCCGGAAAGATTGACCCTTTATTCGGCGAACTTCAACTTGTCAAAGACGATGAAGGCGAAGTTGACGACGACATCCGCTGGATTGATATCCTCTTTGCGCCTACCTACGCACCGACGCGCCGAGAGGACGGCCACTTTTACCTGCGCCTTGATGGACGCAGGGGATGGATCAAGATATCAGAATCAGACCACAACTTTATTGAGTCTGGTCTTCCTCAAAAGCTCATTAATCCGCGATCGTATCCAAGTGACCTGCACGCTGAGCAAGCGACAATGGGACTGGTTGAGAGTTTATTACTGGATTTAAACAAGCTTGCCTCGCAGAGTAAGTATTTCCTTCAGCTTCTGGTGTCCAGTTGATTTCGAGTGACGCATTGACTCGATTCTCCATTCTATTCTAGTCATCGATACAAACAACAATTCCTGCAAAAGAATCACCAAGAGACTGGAGGACCTTAGGCGACTCAGATGCAACTTTCAAGACTCTCAGGCAATCGTTCAAAATTCGAACAATGCAGATATAGAGGCCACTGCGTCTGCTCGACCGACGAGGACAAAAGGAGCCAAGAAACGCAAGGGTGAGTTGTGATTGCCAAGAGTCTCTATTATAATTAATCTAATACCTTCGGCAGGGACTTCGATCATGCCTCCATGGAAGCTGGATGAATTAGACCGCTTACCTCAGTGGTTTCGAGATCACAAGCATCTCACGAAGAAGCAGGTTGAGACTCAATTTGAAACCGACTTTGGTAGGTTTCGAACTTATGGTGCGATCGTGACCGCGCACTATCGGGCTCAGGATGTCTCTCGGAAGATTGGAGGAGGAACGAAGCGAAAACTTCGAGAGGATCCTTCTCCACCCCTCACTGAAGCTGGCTCTGCTCTCGTCCCAACACGTAATATGACCGAGAGAGACTTATGTGCTGCCAATTCACCCTCTGGGTGGCCAAGTGTTCCCTTTTTCACCGCTCTGGCAGCCCGTCCAACTCCAAATATACCAAGCAGTGAGTCTCAGCAAAACATGGGCATCGAAGCACAAACGGACGGGGAGGCAGTAGAGGAGAGCCAACGGACTGAATCCCCACCCTTGAACGATTCAAGAGCAGGTATTGAGAGTTCTGAAGAAACCGGAATCACTACCCTTCACTCTCCAACCGATCCAATCCCGTCAGGGGACAGTTCATCAGGAACAAGCTACCTACCTACCTGCCTTGGGTCTGATAAAGCCCTCCAGATGGATAGATCCGACGACATTGTCCCGGGCGTGCACGATCCGGACCATCACGCTAAGGTTCAACCAGCAGCTACGCAACATAGGCGTATTTCCGGGCCCAACACGCCGCCCAGGATAACTGTGCTCCCCAGGATAACCGTGCTCCCGTTGAGTTTGCGTTCTCTCTCGACAGATGATGTCCTATCTGATAGTACTAATGTGGATTCCACGACTCTCGGCATAGCTCCACTGAACTCTGCTCCGGATTTGTGTATCGGGCTCAGACCCCCCTCTGAGAGTCGAGGGATTCAGTCTCAACCTCAAAGTGAGCAAGATCAGACGCCTTTACCACCTATTTGTCGCCAGCAAGAAACGTCGGTGGTATATAATTCTTCAACACCCGCCACTGCCCCAGCGAGACGCTCGCGGAAACCCCGTACTAGGGCTCCAAGAAAAAAGGCTGGAATTGGCTGTATTACGTGTGGTCGCAGAAGAAAGAAATGTGATGGGCAGTCTCCAACGTGTATGTCTCATTCCTGGGGTATAACATTTTCTCCGAGCACTCGTTGGATCATATTATCGATGTACTGTAATACCCTTGCTAATTGTGCCGTGAAGGTAAAAATTGCGATTTTGCCCACATACGGTGCGAACGCAACAATTTACAGGAGCCGTTAAGCCAGGACGAGTTATCTACCTCACAGCCACAGGCAGGCCAGCATCTACCACAAACCGCTCCCAATAATCACCAGCCCATCGAGGATCATGATGCTGCTGTCCATCAGCATGGAAATGCTAGCCAGCGACACAGCATGTATACCAATGAAGTCACCCCCTGGTTGCCGCCGAATAGAGACTGGGCTAACATCGATCCTACAAGTTTCGCAAGTTTTGTGGCAGAAAAAGGCGGACCTAGCCAGGAAGAACCGTTGATGTCCACCAATAGACTACCGCTTCCTATCAATCCTGATACTGGGCCGGTAGTAATGCCGCCAATCAATCAGGTTCTTAATGGACAGCAGGTGTCCTCAAATCAACGAGGTTGGAACCAGCTCCCTGACCGGTCAACGTTTTGATATATGGAAAGCAGTATGTCTTATTCTCGACCGTTCCTGATAGCAAGAAATGTTCAAAATCATCGAAGGACTTTTTAAATTGAGAGGTACCAGCACTGTTCTTGATAATCAGCCTACATTTTTCGAATAGGATCCTTGATGTTACTAGGCCATATTTTTGATGCGTAGATTGTCCCACTGCCATTAGAATTGGAACAGTATGTAAGCTTGGATTACCCAGAAAGATTCTTTGGTGCTTAGGTCACGACGGCTTAAAAGGCCCCTGGCAATTGGCACCCGAACTGTGATACAGTCGGATGCGAATTCTCATTCCCACCAGAAAATGTCAAGCTCGTTTCTTGAACCCTATATGACGGGAACAAAAAGAGTAATTCATTCCATAAATGGCTAGCGCAGCAGAACAGCAGCCAATGATGTACTGCATATAGGATTAGTAATATAGATAAACTTCCGGAATTAGGGTTCGAAAACAATGTCAAATGTATTCCGAGTGAGAATGAGATTCCGCATGAGACTGTAGGTCTCACGGACTACATTACCAACACAGTTAAAGATCTGGCCGCCAAAATGCCAGAACGTATGTATTTGAGAACAGCGTCTTGCACATGGCATTTGGATTCTAGGTCATGTGGCCTTTTTAGAAACAAAGCCAATCCACCCTGCCTGGCGCTTTTCTTTTTTTGTCCTAGAAATCTCAAGACGTAGCCGTCCGAAGCTCTCTCGCAGTTGTTTCTCTTCCTCTGATGGTTAAAATAATTCGCACAAGAGTATTAAATTCATGAGCGGGGAAGTTTGAGTACAGGGAAAGTCGAAACCAGTGTCACCCGTTCTCTTTCTTTGATTAATCTGCACTAGACTTGAAATGGAAAGGCTGCTAAAATAGAGCCAATTATACTACCGTTTCTGTAAAAATTAGGGTTTTCCGAGAACCAAAAAAGCATATTGGGGGGTGACACTAGTTTCGACTTCCTCTGTACGCCAGGACTGTAGTTCAACCCCAGAGTTGGGAACGGGGAAATAGCGAATTACGAAAGAGCCATTGAACCATTGTTATTGTACTGCCGTTGATCCTGGATTTTACGCTTTGTACCGAGAGGTCTTTTTTACATGGGCCAATCAATTAAAAAAAAAAAAAATTTTGGATAAAAATATATATCCAATTCATAACCCGAAAATACATTGGCGAGAGCATGCAATCTATGGGTCCGCTATTACGCCCCACACATGGTTGGATGATTTGGTATTATTGTATTGCAAGTTTGAATGGTAATTTCAAGAAAGTTACGGTTCGTATCTCACCTCGCCGCCTGATCCAGATTGCTTGAAACGCGGGCATGTGTTGGGGTTGAAGAGAAATTGGCCGCAACTAGGATGTGCAACCAAACCCTGTAGGGTGGCCAACATTGGCTTCCTAGTCGTCATTTTATCGGTCTCCCTCAGTCTGTCAATGAGGAAGTTTGTCTTAATAAGAGCAGTCATTCCTACGTTCCTCCTACCTAATGTTTGCCATCAACCGGCGAACACTCTCCTGTCTTCTCTAAAACGATCCCTGCCAATATATTTTAGTCAATATTCGGATTTACCCAAGTATGAGGGTGTTCACAGCTTACTTCGAGGTATGTTTAGGCGGTTTTGATCATCTTAAACTCACTAAAATCGGGTGGTAGGAAGATTGTCTTTCGCGGAATAATAACCCCGTTCTGCAAGATGAGCAGATTGCTAATGTAAGGTCATACATATTAACTCCAACGATTGGGTCTGATCTTTCACCAGCTTGCCAGGCGGCTCGGAAAGTCATTCAGAGCACTAGCCTGCATGGACCTCCTTAAGGCCATTGCTTTGTTGGGAGAACTTCTTGACGTTACTAATATCCGAATGTTCACCCTATGGAGCGAGGGCAATCTAATAGGTCGGCGGAGGCCTTCCGAATTAAAAGAATCACAAACATTTAACCTATCGATAAAACTGAAGGTATTTTATGCAACGCGTTTGTCTGGAGAAAAAAAATTCTTTTCTTCGCTTTGCTTTAATTCGCACTCTTTTCGCTAATTTATCTGGATTGATAGGACCCTGGTCATATTGGATTCGATTACTTGGTGTTAAACAATGAACAATACGTCAAGGTCTGTCCTGACTCGTTGATCGCTAGTCCTCGCGGATACTCATCTATAAAGCTTGCCAATCGCATTGCGGTAGATTTAGAGATGTTGCCGTTGCTCAATCACGGGCAGATTCGAGACGCTTTAAATATGGCCTGTCAGGGAGGGTATATTTTGGGTTTCCGCATCTTGCCGGATGAAGAGAATAGTGAGAAGAGCCAGCGGGCTAAATCTCTCAAATTGTTTCATCATTCAACTCACTACATGGAATCTAACCTATTGTATTCTAGATGGCTTCGAGAATGCCGGCGGAGCGAAAAAACGCAAAACCTCAACACATTCGCTCCTCTGTGACAGCTTAAAGGGGAATGTATCCTATCAAGAAGCAAAGATCCTACCGTACGATTCTATACGGTCTGGAAACACATTCAAAGCCATTGGAAGCATGCCGGCGATGCCAAGTGCCTGGGGTATTGCAACATCTGCCTACTCAATTACCGTCGCTGACTCCCTGAATATACCCCGACCGACAGATGGGCTTACGGACTCAGATTCTCCACGCAGCCCTAACCGAAAAAATTATGAAGAAAACTCAACTGGCATCTTCCAAAGGCGACGAGATCCTGGGGTGGTGATATATTCAAATCCGAGCGCCGAAAAGCTTTTAAAGGGATGCAAGTTCAAAGGAAGGCAGCTCACAGACAAGGATATCAAAGAGGTCCTGGAAGCCAACGCTTATCTTCTTTCCCCTGAACCATCTGGTATGCTAAGGCGTCGCGCAAATCAATGGCACATAAATGTGCGTGAAGGCCGACATGCACTGGGACTTCCCGACGAATGGATGGGGATAGAATCCGCCGTGAAGTATTTGAAGCTACTTGAAGCCGAGACTCTGGATCCAGTTGGTGTGCTAGTTGCAAATATGCTGTTTCATATCAACTTCGAGATGCTGTGCCAGTGTCCTGATAGGTACTGCCATCGTCCCCGGCGACCGGGCAAGAGGAAAGAAACATATGTGCTTGACTGCATCGAAGAGGCATACTATGGGGGCCGAAAACTACGCACGGAAGATCAGATCATTCGAAATCGCATCATTTATATTCACAATCGGAAAGGGAAATGGTGCTGGAGGGTTGTGGCGAGCCTGGGAGCTGGGGTACTGTTTGAAGGGGAATGGCTGACTAAAATGTAGAACTATCCACCAAGCAACGTTTTCGCCTGCTAATTATTATACTTAGGTACAACTATTCGTTCAGCGCCAAACAGACGGATGCCCTCGTTACTTATGCTTCCTACACCCGTCCGGGGACCACTCGTCTGTTCCGGTGGTTGGAGCCGGCCATGAAAACCCTGATATCTGGACAGCTTCCAGATCTTATCAAAACAATTGAAGACGGCGGGATTGAACTTCAAGACCAGCTCACAAAGGCATCTACCGAGGATCGGGGGGCTTCTATGAGTCAATATAGTGAGAACATATGGAATCCAATCGATGCTGAGAATACTGCAGAGCAGAGAATCTCTGACTATTTTAACCCGAGATATTAGATGAGTCAATGGATAGTATAAATCTCAAAATTTCCCTACTTCATCTTCTCATGTCAGAGCTTTGAAGTAAAGCGAAATCGACGAAAACATATGCTGAAGTTATGCAGAGCTCTCCGCCAATTGGATTATCAAGAGACCCATGAGTTGGTAAGCAGGTAAGCTCTGTCGTGCGGATCCATTCTTTATTTATTTCACCATTAAAAGCGTCCTGACAACCCAAGCAATGCAGCGGCTATCAGCTGGCATACCTGACTCCTTTCTGGTGCCAGCCAGTCTGCCTATTGTCTCTTAACACATTCCAGGCCTTCCGGTGGCGGCACAAGTGAAGCGGCGATTGGTTTATATGAATGGCTCTGTGTGCCGTTATGTTTCCTTTTTACTTACTATCTTGCATACAGAGTACCCCATTCAAGAAAAACCTAGATCCCAGCACCAACTCGAAACATACAATAGTCTCTCATCATTCTTCACATCTACTAATAACTCTCAAAGGATATGTCTGCTCTCCCAAGAGAAACCAGATAAGGGAACGCACCAACGGGACAAGCGAGTTATTAATATTTCAGCTAAAGGTATATGCCTAAATAACGGTCTGAAGTTCAGGTACTTTAATAAAAAACTTTAATGCTTCATCAGGGAGTTCAAGAATACTTAAGGAGTATAAAGCACTTTGTTGCTTGCTATATAGCATCAAGATTTAGTGGAAGAATATACTACGGCAACTAGCCATCCTATCAATTATCTTCAGAAAGGTTAAAGCCCATATCTTTATCTTACAGATCATTAACCAGGCTGGACCGTCGGCCAATAAACCAGTGTTGCGCCTGGGACACACCATTCTAAAATAAAGAATGCCGCGAGTAGAATTAAGGAGAATTAGGAATCTGCATAGGAGCTATATATAATAGTCTCTCTTACACAGAGGGTTCTTTCCCTCTTAAATTTAGTTAATATCTAATATATATGCCTTGACCACCTATCTTATTTAAGACGCATCGCATTTAAATGGGTGACACTTCTCAGGGAGAAGGGCGGGATTAAGAGTTTGGATAAGCACTGGAAAGATTTACTTGCACAGAGCGCTTATATAGCCTTGATTTATGTGGCCATATTTAATACAGATAGTACTAATCTAGAGCAGCTACTCGACAACAAGTCAGCTGCTTCTATATTTATCCAGTATTATATTATAATACATAACAAGCGGGGTCTTCTTAACATAGAATCTAATCATCTGCTTTTGATTTTATACTACCACTGGCAGATTCTCAGCTATCGCTCCTACCATATCCTCGCCAGACATGCATCACAGAAGTAAAAAATAATGGATAATGCCATACGGGGCGCGTGGGCTGCGTACCAGACAGGTTCTTCTTGGTTAGCTACTCCAGAAGGGGGAAATCATTGGGTAGGCACCCTGATAATATCCAACTTAATCAAGGGCACCAACGTACTTGTACACCTCAACTTGCTAACTGGTAAATTACTTGTTAATAGCGAGCCGTTGGCGCGTCTACCAGAGCAGTATAAGGTCCACGATATGTACAAAGTTCTCTTTGGAAAAGCTCCAATAGAGGTTATGCCTAGCAAAGTACCGGGGATGCAGTTTTCCACCCAGAGAAAACATATCACTCAAACAATACATATAGGACGGGCACCTATTCCCAATACCAAGAACTTTAATCTTTGCATCCAAGCAATTGACAAGGACTAGATATGGGAAATCGTTCCCTCAAGGCTTTTTACGGGTTTATTGCCGGATTTCTTTATAGAGGACTACGCACACTGGTATAATGTGGATGGTGACTACATGGAACTTCGCCCCGTGAAAGAACCTTGGAAACACTCCCAGAACCACTGGCAGTTCAGGAAGAAACATCCGCGTGGTTGTCGTCTTGTGAAAGGTGATGTTTTCCTGATCAATATAAGAAGCAAGACGGCGAAAGTACTATCTAGCGTCATGACGCTATGGCTTTCCAGAGAACAGAAGTGAAACTAAGAACTAAAGAGGAGAGGACAAATCTTGTAACAGTACTGCGTACATCCTAGATTTATTTTTCTTTGCCCACCTTGTGTCTTTCCAGATCCTGATCGTTGTTGTCGTCGTCGTCGTCGCAGAGCCACTTCCTTTTAGTTGATATACAATTTCGGCGAGGTTCGTCGATGGAGTGGGCATTAAAAAAATGGTGTCGCAGTTTCACGTGGCCACTATACCATCTGTTCTTACAGCATGGATGAGGGCACTCGATGGGCGCTGATGGATCTATCTTCGCCAAATGAGCGTTGATATGCGTCAACAATGTAGCCTTTGTCCGCCATTGTTGGAACCGTTGGTCGGGTTGCCTGGTATCGTCACCTAAGCAAAAAGGGCAGAACCCAGGAGCAACCAAGGTGAAACGGAAGGTGAGAAGTCCACATCGTGGTTGTAGACAATCAAGGTGGGATTCACAGTGCGCCTTCCAATCAATATCCGTGTGGAACCACTTAGCACATAAGTAACACCATTCAAGGAAAGTATTATGGACCCGTCGGTGTGCTCTTTTGCCATTTTTATACCTTTGTTGGTATGGGGCTGCATGAAATGATTTTCTCCTGCATTGTAGGATATGCTTTGAGCGATATTGTATATCAACGCTAAAAAATATTAGCCGTAGTAAGCTGCTTGAGCCATATATCACGCACCTAGCCATTTCTCTGTGGCATAGTGGGCATTTCCCGTCAACCGGGGATTCCCCGGGATAATATGCCACTCTCTCTTCTGATTTTATCAGATCCAGCATATCATGTAGACATCTCCTTCCAACTTCGCTGTGAATCGGTGCTTCTTGGAAAAGGTTCACCTTTAACCGGTCTCTCGCTGGCATATATTTTCGAGATATGTCAAAGATATCAGTTGGATCTCGCTCAGTGAACTCGTTCCCAGCGATATATTCATCATAGGAATCCTTCCACCAGTTCTTGATAAACTCTCCTTTCTTGGCTTGACGGGTTTTGGCGGCTTGTTTGTACAACTTGGCTCGTTCAGCAACCAGTTCCACATGCCCATGAGGGTTTCCGCCGATTTTTCGGCTTAAAACATCAATCTGCTGATATATAGCAATAATATGAGGGTCTCTTTCGACCTCAGCCAAAGTCGCAGCGTCAAGCTTCTGAGGCACATTAGGGTCCCGATGATGACTCATGCTCTCTTCCATTGCATGAGACTCATGGTCAGCTTCTTCATTCCAGAAGCACGCGCCAATATCAAGCTGCTTCAATCTTGACTGATACTTCAAGAAAGTGTCGGGATTTTGATGATCCAGAGCTTGTGTACGCGCCGCTTTTGAGGCTTTTGCTGTTGATCATTTAGCACCGGCCCAGGAACCTCTGTTTGAGAATATAAGACAACTTACGATCAATAGCATTTGCAGTGCCTGCTCGAACCCCATGGACTCGCAAGGTATCTCGAAAGTAGGCCCTTTTCGCTAGAGACGTATAGTAATTTCGGAGGGACGAAAAGGTCAACGCACGAGATGGATGAGGCCCCGAAGCAGCAACCATGCGAAATACTGGCAATCTTCGAGCGCGTTCAGTCCATTCAAGGGTCCATGATTCACGCCCCTTAGGAGGAGTTTTCTCGAGAAGTTCATCCAGAGTCTGGATTCCTTTGAACGCATTATCCGCAATACCACACACCATAAGCCAGAATACGAAATTTCTTCCTAATATTCTTTGCTCGCCAATCCAATTTTTCGGGCTGGCTCGTTAGCTATTCGCGCATTATTAGTTGATATCTAGGCAAACCTACATTAAGCCCTCGTCTTTGTAGCGATTGCCCTTGAGAAACTCGGGGTCCATTGTGACCCAGTACTTGATCTTCTGCTGAGAGGTATCCCATCTCAAGTTCAACGAGAGATGCTTCCGATAATTAGCATTTTATCTTGAGACACTGATTGATCACAAACCTCATAATAAAGTGCTTCGTTCGAGTTTCTGTAAGAACTAGACTCAACAACAGCACCTGCTCTAGCTCCTGACGACGCGAACAACGCTAGGCCAAATGCAGCTTGGAATCTCGAACGTTCATGCACGTCGTCATGCCAGTCTTTTTCATATAAATGTCTGAGGAGTACGTCTAGGTCCAGTTTCGTTACAGGATGTTTTTCTCGGTGTTTGGTAGTAAGCCGATACTTGGGAGTGAGCACATTTCTGATATGCTGATTGGTCAGCAAATAGTAAGACAGGATTTGGGACTTGGCTGTACATTATAAGCATCTTTCTTCTGGGAGATGGGGACTTTTTTTGACGTTATTCTCTCCCATTCACTCATGAAACAAGAAAGGGTATGCACGACGGTATCTTGGCTGGGTAGATCATTCTCACGAAGAACGATGTAGCTCTCAGGAAAGAGTTTGAGCATCTGTATAGGTAGGGAAGGGTCTTCGGGTTTGAAATAATGGTCTTCCGGCAGGCCTTTCGACAGCATCCATCTAGTGGTTGTTAGTAATTGCTTTCTTGGAGAGGAAGTACTAGAGGGCACGGACAGTTTCCAGCGATCAACTGCACGTGCATATCTATCATCAGTGGCGGGGGCCCTCTTTTTGTGACTGACAACATTATCCTGGGTTATCTGGTCTTGTTGGTATAACTCTGTGAACCCTCGAGATTCTGCAAGTTTTCGGAGCTGATCAAGCTTCCTGCGTCTCTCCTCTGATATGGTGGCCATGTTGCGGTCACGTGGGCGGTGCGGGACTGGGAAACAACAGGGGACAGATATGTACAAAATGCTGGCAGCAGGAATAGGACAGATTTAATCGACCAAGAAGTGAGCGAGCCCCTCTGTATTTATGCCTGAGCTATGGGACTAATTCTCTTCCTTTCCCACCAGGGTGAGCAAATCACCCACTTGGGGTGCGCAACTCATTCACTAGGGTGAGCGACTTACCATCGAGGGGTGAGCGGCTCACCTCTCCAGGGTGAGCGCTCACCGCATTCAACTGCACCCACCTAAAGTTCATGCGTAAAGCAGCGAGGCGCCCGAGGCTCGTTGACTATCATCCGCGTTCACTATGTGGCTTAAGTACGGCTGAGCGGACGGGAAGCCCTGTTCTCCACACCCTGT